>CAUYLG010035459.1:0-20674 GCA_963573385.1 Cacajao melanocephalus
TTTTTGCACTGGTTTCTTCCCATTTTTGTGGATTTATCCACCTGTCGTCTTTGTAATTGCCGACTTTCAGATTGGGTGTGAGTGGACGTCTGGCTTGTTGGTGATGAAGTTTTTTCTGTTTCTTAGTTTTCCTTTGGCAGACGCCCTTTCCCCGCAGAGCTAGGCTTTCCCGGGTTCAGCTGTGCTTACTGTGAAACTCTCAGTCCTCAGCACTTCCAATTGCTGTTCTTGTGGGGATGGGACCAGCCGAGCCCGACTGAAAGGGCACCCAGTTGCGTATACTCCACACTGAGAAGTGCCACGCCATGCTGGGGTGCCGGCAAAACAGCTGCGCCGGCCAAAAGAGTCGCTCCAGTGACCCAAATGGCTCCTCCATTGGGCAGCTCCCAGTTTGTGGGCAACAGAAATTCATCTGAAATTGCGGTGTCCACTCGCTCTCTGCACTTTCACTGGGATCTACAATCCTGAGCTGTTGCTAATCCACCATCTTGGATCTCTCCAAACTATCTTTTAAAAAATTATTTCAACTTTTATTTTAGGCTCAGGGGGTATACTTTGTTACATGGGTGTATTGCAGGATGATGAGGTTTGGGCTATGATTGATCCCATCACCCAGCTAGTAAGGAGAGTAGCCAATAGTTAGTTTTTCAGCCCTTGCCCCACTCCGTTGCTTCCCTCTCTACTCTATTGTCTATTGTCTCTAGTGTCTATTGTTGCCATCTGTATATCCATGAGTACCCAATGTTTAGCTCCTCCTTATAAGTGAGAACATGAGGTATTTGGTTTTCTGTTCCGGTGCCAAACCATTTCTCGAAGTAGTTGTATCAATTTACACCCTCAGCAGCAGTTTTTGAGACATCAGATGTGCTCAGCAATGTTCCATGTTTGTCAGTCATTTTCCATCGTAACTATTCTGTTACAATGGAAACAGAGAAGTTCTGTTAACTTCTCACTTCGTGGTTTTGATTTCCTTTTCCAGGTGACCAATGAATGAGGTTGATCACTTTTTTAATGTGTTTCTTGCTACTTATATTTTCCCAATTTTTGTAGTGCAATTTAGGATTTTTGCTGACTTTTCTATTGAACCTCTTCTTCTTTCCTACTTGTGCCTTGAAATTATAGGCATTCTTTATACACACGTGAGCCTTGACTATGAGCTCTTTGATAAGTATTACAAATCTATTTTTCCACACTGGCTTAGTTTTTTCAATTTATGGCTAAATGAAGCTCCCAGTTTTAATGTACTATCATTTTTCAATCTTCCTTTATAATTAGTGCTTTTAAAAAAATATTTCCCAGTCTTAAGGTCATGAAGATAGTCTCACATATTATCATTCAGAAACTTTAATCTTTTCTTTAATATGGTGATGTATAGATCTCCTGAAAGTAATTTTTGTGTTAGAGGTCAAGATTCATTTTTCTTTTTTTTTTACTCAGGTAAATATCTAATTGACCCAGCAGTTAAAGGATATTCAAAAGAAATATCCTTTCCTCACTGTTTGCTTTGTGATGCTACCTTTATCATACATTTTATATATCTGTAGGTCTGGTTTGGCCTATTTTGTTCTATTGATCTACTTGTTATATTTCTATAAATAAGTACTTTATCTTGACTTTTGTAATAAGTGTGGATGTTAATAAATATTTACATAAAATACATGGTGAGGCTTTTTTTTTTAACTAGAGTGCATTGAAATATGGGCTAATCTTGGGAGAATTGATATCAAGGCAAATTTGAATGTTGCAATTCAAGAACATGGCATATGATCTTTATTTTCATCTTTAAGGTATTATAAAAACTTAATTTCCTATTTTTTCAGATAATTACAATTGAGTTTTTACTTGACCTTTCAAGCCAATGGCCTTGTTACATTTATAGCATAGTACCATTAATTATTATGGTGTGTAGAGAGATACTTATTTTTTCTGCATATATAATCATGTGGTCTGACAATAATAACAGTTTTATTTATTTTTATTCTTTTAAAATTTATCTCACTGCTTCAGTCAAGGGAGAAATTATAGTTTTAATTTATTTCCAAGAATCCTTATCTTGCTCCCAATTTCAAGGGGACATCTTTCAATATTTTACTATTAATATGATTTCTGTTATAGGAATTTTATATTTTTATCTGATAAAATCTCTTTCTAGAGGGTTATACATTTTTAAAAATTATAAATTGTATGAGATTCTATCAAATTTTTTTCACTTATTGAGCTGATTTATATATTACTTTATTCTCTTAATGTGGCAAATTATTGATTAATTTTAAATTATCAAACTGACATGGCATTGCTTGCATTGCTGAAATAAAACCAACATAATATTGATATATTTTCCTTTTTATATATTGTTGGATTTGATTTGTAATTTTTTTCTTTTAAAGATAGATTGACAATATGTGATCTACTTTTGGTAAATTTTCCTTGTATTTCTGAAAAGTGCACAGTTTGCAGTTCAGATGTTGTAGATGTGCCAATTAGGTCAAGTAGCTTATATCTTTATTTTTGTTGGTGCTTTATTCTGTAAATTACTGAGACAAGTGTGATAAAGTCTCCCAAGATGATTGTGTATATGCCTCTTTCTCCTTTTAGTTTTGCCAAGTTTTTCTTTATATGTTTTGAGGCCATGTTATTAGGTAGATACAAATCTAAACATTTAATATATTTGTGGTAAATTAACCCTTTTATCCTTAGAAAGTGTCTCCCTTACTTTCTAATAATTCTTGCTTTGAAACCTCCTCCATCTAATACTGTAGCTATGACAGCTCTCTTTCTGTTAGTGCTTTCAAGTTTTATCTTCTCTCTATATTTCAAATCCAGACATTCTCATTATTGTTTAATAAGTTAATATTCATTTATATTTATCCACATATTTACCTATATTTTGCTGTTCCTGCTTTCCTGTATCTCTGAGTTTCCAGCTGTGATCATTTTCCTTCTTCCTGAAGAATCCTTTTAATATTGCCTTTCATGATGTCTGCTACAGATAAATTTTTTCAGTTTTATTTGTTCCAAATAACTTCATTTTGCATGTATTTCTAAAGGATGCTTTAACTGTTCCATTTTAATTTAATTCCTACAGTATTTTAAAGATACATTTTCATTGCCTTTTGGCTTTCATGGTTTATACTGAGAAATCATCTGAAGTCCTGTTACTCCTCTGTAGAAGATAAGGCATCTTTTTTTCTCTGCTCATTTTAAGATTTTCTTTGTCTGAGTTTTAATGTGATGTACTTAGGTTGATTATTACTATTTTTTGGTCTTATTCCTGCTTGAGGTTCATTGTATATCTTGAACTTTTGGAATATAAATATAAACAAATAAATACAAACACTGTTGTGGTGAGAACACTTAACATGAGATCTACAATCCTATTTAAGTACACAATAGAATATTGTTAACTAAAGGTACAACGTTGTGCACTGGATCTAGAGCTTATTAATCTTTCACAACTGAAACTTTATGCCCATTGCACAGTTTCCCATTTCTCTATCCCCTGGCAACCACCATTCTCCTTGCTGCTTCTGTGAATTTGACTATTTTAGATACTTCATACAAATGGACTCATGTACTATTTGTGCCTCTGTGATTGGTTAATTTCACTTTGTGTAATGCCCTCCAGATTCATCCCTGTTGTTGCATGTAGCAGAATTTTTCTTTCTTCTTGTAAATAAGACTGAATAATATTTCATTATATATGTATATAACACACACGCACGTATACTGTTTCCTTTTTTTTTTTTTTTTTTTTTTGAGACAGAGTCTTACTCTGTTGTCCAGGCTGGAGTGCAGTGGTGCAATCTTGGCTCACTGCAACCTCTGCCTTTCAGGTTCAAGTGATTCTCCTGCCACAGCCTCCTGAGGAGCTGGAATTACAGGCCATTGCCCCCATGCCTGGATAATTTTTCTATTTTTAGTAGAGGCAGGGTTTCACCAGGTTGGTCAGGCTGGTCTCAAACTCCTGACCTCATGATTCACCTGTCTCAGTCTCCTGAAGTGCTGGGGATTACAGGCGTGAGCCATTGCTCCCAGCCTACTATGTTTTCTTTCTTCATCTGTTGATAGACATTAGGTTGTTAGATAGTTTCTATATGTTGGCTATTGTGAATAATGTTGTAGTGAACATGGGGGTACAGATGTCTCTTTGAGATGTAGATTGATATCTTGCTTTGGATATTTTTGAAAAAGCACTAGACTCATGTCCCAAATACTATCATGTTCTATTCTTTCTCTTTTCTCCTTCTGGAACTACAATTATACTTTTCATCCTGTCTTGTATGTACCTTATGTCTGTTCTCTGCATTTTTAATCTTTAAGAATTTTTTAAATTAAATAAAGACAGGGTCTTACTGTGTTGCCCAGGCTGGTCTCAAACTCCTGGAATCAAGCATTTCTCACACCTTGGCCTTCTAAAGTGCTTGGATTATAGATGTGAACCAGCATGCTGGGCCAGTTTTCCTATCTTTTTGCCTCTCTGTACTTCGCTGTGAATATTGTCCACTGATGTATCTTCTAGTTCAATAATCTTCTACAGCTGTTGCTAATGTATTGGTAAGATCGTCTATCCATTGGATTCTATTTGCAGTTATTTTTTCAGTTTTAGAGTATCAGTTTTATTCTTTGCCATTGTTTTCTATCTTGTCATTAAATATATTGTACATATCATTAGCATTGTAATATCTCTACCTGGTAATGCCACTTCTACACCACCTGCTTTTATTTTCTGTTTTTTTCTCTTGGTTTTCTCTGTTGTAGTTTTAAAATGTAAACATCTCATTATTTTGTGTGTGTGTATTTTTTTTTAATTTGGAGATAATGTATGGCTCATTGCCTTTTCTTCCTTTGGAAAAATTTCCTTCTGCCTCTGCAGGCAATTAGGCTTAGGGCAGATCATATAAATCTATTCAGAAATTGAACTAAGTCAAACCTGGTGTTTAGTGTTTGAAGCTGGTTTATCACCAGTACATTCCACTTCTTGAAGTGGAGTTCTTTATGCTAACAACAAGCAGTTGCTGGTGGTATTTACCAGAGCCTCTCTCCAAAGACTAGCTCTAAGGTCAGCTCTAAGAAATACCTAAGCTCTATGAAACTGCCAAAAGCTCTGCTCAGCCTTTAGCCTCTCCATTTGTGCTTTGTTCTTATCTTTTTGAGTCTCTCAGCCACTGATTGAAATCAACAAATTCTCAAAGGAGAAAGAAAGCAAAGCCAAATACAGATTTATCTTTCTGGTGTTCCTTTATCTTTAGAAACTTTGCCCCATGTGCCCCCATGATTTATGACAGGGAATTGGCCGCCACAAGAAGGCTGGCTATGCAGTCTCCACACATCCACAGATATGGTAGTTATCTCCACATCTGATGCTGAAGCCCAAAAATTATAGTCATCCAGCAATGGAAGACTGTAAGCAGATTGAAAACCCAGGAGCATCAGTTAGAACTTCACAAGGACAGTCTGACATCCCTGTCTGTCCTTGTTGCCTCTGACTGTGGTGATGAGGGTATACTACTGAAGCCAAGGTTTTTCATCATAGAACATTACATACTGATATGGCTTGGCTGTGTCCCCACCCAAAATCTCATCTTGAATTATAATTCCTATAATCCCCATGTGTCAAGGGAGAGACCAGGGGGAGGTAATTGAATCATGGGGCTGGTTACCTCCATGCTGTTCTTATGATAGGGGGTGAGTTTTCGCGGGATCTGATGGTTTTATGTGTTTGGAGTTCCTCCTGAGTTCATTCTTTCTCTTGCCACCTTGTGAAGAAGGTGCTTTGCTTCCCCTTTGCTTCTGCCATGATTGTAAGTTTCCTGAGGCTGCCCCAGCCATGTGGAACTGTGAGTTAGTTAAACCCCATTCCGTTCTAAATTACCTAGTCTCGAGCAGTTCTTTACAGCAGTGTGAGAATGGACTAATACATACACGCATCTGGCCTGAGAGTCAAGTAAACTGAAGAAAGTTCCAAACTGAAGAGACAGCCCAGTAGGCCCAAGTGTTGCTTTAGGCCAATGAAATGAATTGGCACATTAGCAAAAATGAGGTGAGTGTAGAAATCTCAGAATGCAGAGATGGCTTATGTCTTTTTGTCTCTCCTCTGCTGCTTAGGGTCTCTGAACCTCAGGGATGGCTCAGTCTCTTTAAATGACTTCCACATCAAGTCAGGTCTATCCAGGGTATTCTCTCTTTCGATGAACTCAAAATTAACCATGTTGGGACTTTGAGTACCTCTTGGATGCTCTCATTATAGCAGCACTTGGAATAGTGTTCAACTCAATAAATGGAAGAAGAACAACTATGAAATGACTGCTCCCTCCCTTCCATCTTCCCACTTGTGACAAAATCTAACTGGGAACAAACTAGAAAGGAATTTTTGGGTAATGCAGTTTAGTCTACCTACGTTGACACATCCGGAGGTCACCACAACATATGCTACAATGACTGTCAGACCTCATAAAGCGTCCATAGATCCACCCACATTCCTCTTCCTCATACCCTCTGTCTCCAGTCTTACAGTTTTTCCCCTTCTAGGTCCCTTGACAACCAGCCAAATGACTCCCCATTATTCATACATTTGTATATATTCTAACCTTCAGTGACATCTCTTTCCACACAGATGAGGTGACTAGGTAAACTGTCCAAGGTTCTGCCCACTGGGAAGTTTCACCCTCACTGATATCTTTCAGGGCTATCTTGTTTGCTTTTCCATTGCCAAGACAACCCACCTGTAAAGTAAGCTTAGCATTTTTCCTCCTCTATCAGTTGGTGGAAAGGGACCACACATATATCCTAGGTGTGAGCTGAGGGTGAGGAGTTAGTGCACTAACTGTGGATGCCATCAGGTTCCTACTTGTGCCCTCTAGCCTTGCTCAAGCCCAATCCCAAATTAACTAAAGTTTTACCATAGATTGCTGCTGGACTCTCCTGCCGTTGGTGGGTCTAGGTTAACTCAGCTTATGACAGGCAATTTGGGCTGCATGGCCCTTGATGTTCATGCATGCATAATTACTGTTCTATCTCTATTAGAATATATATATATTTTTTTTTTTTCCAAAAGAGCGTGACATTGTTTGGGACCCATAGGTTATCTGCATTGATCTACCTAGGAATCTACTGCAGATGGCATGACCTTGCTTGAGAGTCCTAGGGATCTACATTGAGACATGGAGTTAGGATGTCTGTGATGATATGCTTGAAAACTTGAATCTCCTGAACCCTCTTGTCTTGAAGAAGAGGCACATGGTCCCATTTATTCCCAATCATAGGAACCCAACAGGTGTAGCAGATTTGTTTTAGAATTCGTTCTGTCTAGAGCTCTGCTATTCTTATAATTAAGTCTTCAACCTGTTTAACTTTTTCTGCTCTCTGGTTGCAGAAGAGTTTTAAAATGCTGACAAGAAAGGCCTTTGGCTTTTACACTTCTTAAACTGGCAATCAATCACCTTCATCCTTTCACTGTCTTTCTCCAAACCAGTCCCTAGTTGCCGCCATCACAGAATCTATAATTATTAATACTATCTTCCCTGTATGTCTCAATGTTTGATATATTGTAACTACCAGAGTTTTTTTTCCCCCCTACTGGTATTCTCAGTTCACCATCAGTGAAAATTTTAACAATTACATAGCCACCTGGTACCTGGATCTAACCATTACTGTGAAGCAAACATTGAACTTTGCAGGCAGAGAGTTTATTGGTGAGCTATCTAGGGTTCAGTCTTTTTGGGAAATGAAGGAAATATCACTGAGTGGAAGGAAGATTTGAACTACAGTGCAGCTGCAGCAAAGGCCCCCAGCCAGTCCTTCCATGATGCTTTGCTGCTAGGATAGCCCTTTAGAGTTGAACCATGCTGGGTTGAAGACACTGGATCTTTTTGCTCCCTCATCATTTGGTCACTAGATGAGAACTTCCCCAGGAAGGAGGCATGATCTGGGATTAGGTGACTTCCTTAAGCTAATGACAAATCTTTGAGAATGACTCAGTTGAAAGCAAAAGGCTGCCAACACTCCCAGCAGTTGGGACAATGGGTACTTAATTGGGGCAGATAGGAAGTAAGTGAACCAGGATATCTATTATACTAGTTTTCTTAAGCATTCAAACAGTTTTAAAAAATATCTTGTCAATGTAATTTAGTTATTCCTATTGGACTTTTTGGTTCAAAATAAGCTAGTCTGCCAATACTGGAAGTGGACTTCCTTGCTTACCCTTTTATTTTGCTCCAGCTAGGTCAAATTCTCCTAAAATTTTACTTACAAATCATTGAATTCAATACACTCATGGCAAAATTGCCAATCTAAAATGAAAAAAAATTCTCATATCTTCTTTTCTTCGTGTGTGCTTTTCTATTGACTTTCTTGTACCATCTTTGATCTATTGGTATCCTTAAACCCTTTTATCTCCAGGTTTCAATCTTGATTTTTCTTTTTTCTTTATTTGCCACTATTCATGCCAATCATTTAAGTTAATTTCCCCCCTCATTGGTGAATGTTGTTGAAATTCTTTTACTCATTCTTTTTGGGTTTGTTAAGTGATTATGCTTATAAAGAATGATAGCAGATTAGACAAAAATTACCTTTATAAATATCTACACAAACACGCATTACCCTTCTTACCCTTCAGTATGGCGGTTGAACTGGAGAACCTGTAGTGTCAGGTGGGTTGGACAACCCAACTCAGACTTACACTCTAACTGAAGCTTTCTGCTTTCTCCCTTTATATCTAATATAACTGAAACTACGGTGCAGCCTTCAGTCTTACTTAACATATTGATGGGTCATAATAGAAGTAACAGAGATAGAATTATGGATAGAAATATTATACCAATTTACTTTTTAATATAAATAAAGGAAGCATATGTGGAGCTCCACTCAGGGATCTGGCATTTAATGTACAAAAATCAACCTCCAGTAGTTAACTGTAGTACAGGTAATGTTACAGCCATTGATCAAACTCAGAATTTTAATTCTTCTTTTCTTGGTGAGAACTAGTTAAGACGCAGACAGATAAGCAGAAGTAAGGGTGGCTGGACTGATATTCCTCCTTCCAAACCTCCATACTTGTTTGGGTTGATTACTCTCTAGCAATTTAGCTGAATATCCACTGAGTATTCCTTTCCTTCATATTGAGAAAAGGAAGCACTTATACCGTTAGAGAGAGAGAGAGAGAGAAAGAGAGAGAACTTTGGGATAGTACAAAGTTTAAAATATATCTCACCAAGTTTATGTATTCATTTGCCCTTTTGGGCATTCTTTTTGTCATGCTAAGATGTTAATTAAAATTCCCATTAGAATTCTTGCCTCTGTTTATGCCTGAGGTTATAGTGTGGATATTTAATGGTTACATCACTAGTATCCATTTATCCATCTTCTGTTTTGTTTGTTCTTAATGACTCTGAATTTTCCTGCTGTACAGTTTGTGTAGGACTGAGCCCTAGCCTCCAGCTCTCAAATGCATGTGGTGATTCCTGATTGCCTGCAGTCAATCAGCTCATCTTAACACTTGACAACACGATTGGCTTAAAGATGAGACTGGGACACAATTAAGGCTAACGAGTTACCAGGAGACATTTGCTAGCATCTTTTGGGAAATAAACTTTCTCTTCATTCCTTGAGAGCAACTAAACAACAACAACAAAAGCCACTTCTGGTCTTAAAGTAGGAAACATAAAGCTCCCATTAGTACTGGCAACTAACTTGTTACCATTAGGAGAACCACAAGGGGACTGTTTTGTTAAGGTGAAGCCAACATTGCATACAGGAGGGTAGAGGTACAGGAGGAATTGGATTTTTGTGAAATTGTTGGGCCAAGGCATCAACTGCTACCTGAACTATCTGTGTACTTTTGAGTTCCATGAAGCAATATGTTCCGTTTATTATTTAATATAGTTGGAATTGAGTTTTCTGTTGCTTGCCATCAAAAGCAGTCTCACAAATACAGGAGGATCCAATGAAACCTTCTCCCACAGAAGGTGTTAGTGCTGCCCGTTTCTTTTTGGTCCAGTGTATAGGTCACCTGCAGGTTTGGTGGATCCCTCTCTTAAGAATCTGTAACCATTTGCCTAAGAGCATTCTTCAGTCCTAAGATCATGTTTAATACCCTAGTAGACAAATTAAAAAGTATACATAGGCCAGGTGCAGTGGCTCACGCCTATAATCCCAGCACTTTGGGAGGCCGAGGCGGGTGGATCACAAGATGAAGAGATCAAGACCAGCCTGGCCAACATGGAGTAACCCTGTCTCTACTGAAAACACAAAAATTAGCTGAGTGTGGTGGTGCGTGTGTGTAGTCCCAGCTACTCAGGAGGCTGAAGTAGGAGAATGCTTGAATCCAGGACACCGAGGTTGCAGTGAGCCGAGATTGCACCACTGCACTCCAGCCTGGTAACAGAATGAGATGCCATTTCCAAAAAAAAAAAAAAAAGTATGCATAGAAACAGGCTACATTAAATTAATAACATAGCTTATCTAACCCAATGTAGTCAATATTATAGTTTGAACATGTAATAAATATAAAATTATTAATACAGTATTTTACATGATTTTATATGAAGTCTTTGAAACTCATCTTAATTTGGACTAGCCATGTTTCAAGTGCTCAATAGCTATCCATGGCTAGTGGCTACTGTATTGGATATTGTAGCTCTAGGACATAAAGATAATTTATTTTTTACCATTAAAAAATGCAGAGCAAATTCACAGGCAGTATTTTGATTGCTCTCTAAAGGCACAGCTCTTTCTCTCAAGTCTTAGTGTGAGAGCAAGGTTGTCTCCTTTCACTTACAGTTGCAATTATAATGGACATAATATTTATTGTTGTTTTTATTTCATATTATAAACTAACCTTATGTGAGATTATACTTTTCATTATTCTAAATAGTTGATATGTAAATATTTAAATATTATAAATAAAATATAAAAATTAAAAATATAAATATAAAATATAAATATAAATTAAATTAAAAATATAAATATTTTTATGACTAAATGTCTGTTCTCTTGCTTTCCCAGAAAACCTGCAATGTTAAAGAATATATTTGAGCACGCCCTTAACAAGGTTAAAGTTAAAATGAAAACTTCTTTTGCTAATTGAGTAAGATAAAGTGATATCTCAATGTTGAGATCTGTATATCTTTTATGATTATTAAGGATAAGATCATTTCATGTTTTCTCAACAGCTTTTGTAATCTATATATTTTTTCAATGAATGGAGAAAGCACTGAAGTTTTTGAAAAAAAATTATTTGGAGTTATATCTAAACCATTGACAGAAGTCTTATGTTTGAGAATTTAATTTTGGTAGTTTTTAAGCATTCATTAGGGAAAGAGGAATGTGATTTACATATTTTTAATTAAATCACTAAATGTAAAAGGAATGACTTCAGATACTTAGAAAAAATTTGTGAAATTAGGAACATTTTCTAGAGTTGTGTTTATACTATGAAAATAACAAAATAAATAGTTTCTAGGTTTCCAAATGGCAATTTAGATGGAAACAGGGTTCATTAAATTGTTTTTATATTCAAGAAAGCAAAAAAAAAAAAGTCCCTTTGGTGGCTGTATTCATGCAAACAAAACTATATAAAAATAAGCGAAAAATCAAATAGCCTCCTTACCTCGAAGAAGGTGCAGAAAAATATTCTAGAATGCTCTCCTCACTGTAATCTTACTTGGATATTATTAGACATAGTTAATGGCACAAATAAAAATGGTAGGGGATAAAAGAATTAGTTTTCATGTGGGCAAATATATCAGACTCTTTGCCATTCTTCTCTACACTCCTCCTCAAAGAACTTAGCCAGAACATTATGATAGCATTACAATTTAGCTTCCTAGTATTACACACTAAAAAAATCCATAGCTCTTTTCTTGTCCTTTTCTTTCTTTAAATCGTATGTAATTGTAGCTCCCATGCTATATAGATTTTTTTGTTTAAGATGATTTTCAGGCCAGGCACAGGGTGTTATGCTTGTAATCCCAGCACTTTGGGAGGCTGAGGGGAGCAGATCATTTGAGGCCAGGAGTATGAAACCAGCCTGGCCAACATGGTAAAACCCCGTGTCTACCAAAAAATACAAAAAGTCAGGTGGTGCACACCTGTACTCCCAGCTATTTGGGAGATTGAGGCACAAGCATTGCTTGACCCCAGGAGGCAGAGGTTGCAGTGAACTGAGATTGTGCCACTGCACTCCAGCCTAGGTTTCAGAAAGAGACTGTTTAAAAGAAGATGCTTTTCAGTCACCCATTAACTCCATTTTCTATAATATGAATAATGACAAATGCTTTTATTTATTTCCACTGTTACCCAATATGAACTCTTTTTGTTGTAATATAATTAAACCCAAATTTCTAAGATAAAAACCCAATAATACTGGTGCATGTAGCTTGGGAAGGGCATTGAGAGACAAAAGACCATTCACACCAGTTCAGGTCTAGCTTTGCTACCAGATCAGTTCTGACACAAATTTACAAAAACTTTTGGGGTTTAGTGGTTTTCAGAATTTTGGATAAGGGATAGTGGATCTGTAATATGTGTGATCTTTGATACTTGTATTTTTATTCTGAAGAGAGACCTCAAATGGAATCATCTTTATTCAGATGAAATACTGAAAACATAGGGTTTTCTTCATTCAATATGCATTTACCCAGCTCCTAGGTCTATGACAAAAGCAAATACATAAATCCAGTCCTCAGGTAGCTCAGGCCTTAGTATGGGAGGAGCGGAGATAACAAAAAAGAAAGAGAAAATAAGCAATATATGGATATGATGGAGAAGAAGACATTTCAGTTCTGACCATGAAGCAGTAAGAACTACAACACTGGGGAAAATACACTACACAACTGCTTGTAAGAATTCAACAGGCCGGGCGCGGTGGTTCAAGCCTGTAATCTCAGCACTTTGGGAGGCCCAGGCGGGCAGATCACTTGAGGTCAGGAGTTCAAGACAAGCCTGGCCAACATGGTGAAACCCTGTCTCTACAGGGGAAAAACAAAATTCAACAGATGGGCAGGGATGGTCCACAAACTGTTCATTGTCCCTAGGGGTACCTTCCATACTGTGATATACATAAGTGAAACCCAAGGAAAGAGTTGTTTGTTGCCAGGTGGATGAAACCACTTGAAGGCTGGGGCTGCTGAGGGAGTTGTAATATGTGGGTGGGGTGCAAGAGAGGAGCCTGGAAGCATCTCGCTCTTCCCTGGAGTTTGTCAGGAGGGCTGCAGTAGGAGATGATAACACTTTTTCTGTACAGTTAGCTCTTTAGAATATGTGCGTCCCACAATGCTTAGGATTTGTCCTTTAGTAAATATTTAAGTTCCCTGGGGTGCTTACAGCAGGTTACGCCAGTGGCAAGCCCCTGCACAGATCAGGAACCTTCATGTGTATAAGAACTGCTCAATTACATTTTCTGTAACCTCTGATTTCATTCCGCATATATTGGTCTGTATTTTCTAGGAAAAAAGCTCAATTAAAAATTACTGATAGCATAATAATTTCAGGAATAAAAGTATTTCATGACATCAAACTGATTTTTGAACGTTTCTATTGAAATGTGTAATTTCAATAAAAGCTTAAAGCACAGTAAATTAAAACTATCCAATGCTAAAATAATGAAAAATAATTTTTATCTCCATTATTACTTTTTGGCTCTGCAGTCTTTCTCAGCATCCCATTCATCCATGCACTATTTTATAGAAATTCAAAAGGCTATTTCCCAGGTAGCAAATTATACCTCTCAGAAATCAATTACATTTCTGGACAACACTAACACTACACATCTTTTTATTAGGAAATAAAACCACAGGATATGGATAGTAATAAAATGAGAATTATTTTACTGGCAAAGTCCATAAAAGTATCCAATAATCTCAAAATCAAAGAGAAAAAACATATCCAAGATCTGCTACTGAACAATATTAGCAGTACTATTTCCCCCGGGTTCACATTAATTTCCTCTCTCCACTTGTGATATATTGCACACATTTTAGAAAACCATGTGTTATTTGCTTACTCCTCAGTTACGAAATGCTGGGAAACTTTTTCACATTATGTTACACTTGGTATCATCACTCTACTCCCTTTTAATTGATTAACGAGGGAGGAGTGAAGGGAACAATGTTAGAGAAAGATTTCATTAGGTGTAAATTGCAAGACATTTGTTCGAATGAACATAATATCTCAGCTGTATTTTGATGGGCCTTGGGGGAATGCTTTAAGTATTACTGTAAGTACCAGACCAAGCACTGAACAATTTAATGGTGCCATTAGAGTATGGCCTTGTATCTGGTTTTTGCTTCAAAATGTTCTTGGGGAAAACTTCACTGACTGGTAATAGAGACCAAAATAATTCTTTCATGTATGTGTTACCAACAAATATATCAGATGGGAATTATTTAAGGTAAACAAAAAATTTCTTTTTAAAGGCTGAACTGATTCTGATTTACATTTTCTATAAAATATAAAATCTAGATATCTCAAAGCTATTTTTATCAAGCAAAGCCAGATCCCCCAACCAAACGTCTTATGACTTGTGAAAATATTTGCTAGCAACCAAGATTTCTTCAATTATTATTTTAAGACACAGTTTCGCTCTTGTGCAGTGGCACAATCTTGGCTCACCGCAACCTCTGCCTCCCGGGTTCAAGTGGTTGTCCTGCGTCAGCCTCACAAGTAGCTGGGATTACAGACATGCACCACCACATCTGGCTAATTTTGTATTTTTAGTAGAAATGAGGTTTCTGCCTGTGGGCCAGGCTGGTTTTGAACTCCCAACCTGAGGTGATCTGCCTGCCTGGGCCTCCCAAAGTGCTAGGATTATAGGCATGAGGCACTGCGCCCAGCCAATTATTTTTAACTACCACTAACTTCTGCTACCTGTTATGCAAACATTTTTTTTTATTATTAAACTTTAAGTTCTGGGGTACATGTGCAGGACGTGCAGGTTTGTTACCTAGGTATACACATGCCATGGTAGTTTGCTGCACCCATCAACCTGTCATCTACGTTAGGTATTTCTCCTAATGCTATCCCTTCCCTAACCCCCTACACTCCAACAGGCCCAGGTATGTGATGTTCCCCTTCCTGTATCCATGTGTTCTCGTTGTTCAACTCCCAGTTACAAGTGAGAACATGTGGTGTTTGGTTTTCTGTTCCTGTGTTAGTTTGCTGAGATTGATGGTCCAGCTTCATCCATGTCCCTGCAAAGGACATGAACTCATCTTTTTTTATGGCTGCATAGTATTCCATGGTGTATATGTGCCACATTTTCTTTATCCAGTCTATCACTGATGGGCATTTGGGTTGGTTCCAAGTCTTTGCTATCGTGAACAGTGCTGCAATAAACATACATGTGCATGTGTCTTCATAGTAGAATGATTTATAATCCTTTGGGTATATAGCCAGTAATGGGATTGCTGAGTCAAATGATATTTCTAGTTGTAGATCCTTGAGGAATCGCCACACTGTCTTCCACAATGGTTGAACTAATTTACACCCCCACCAACAATGTAAAGTGTTCCTATTTCTCCACATCCTTCCAGCATCTGTTTTTTCCTGACTTTTTTTTTTTAATGATTACCATTCTAACTGGCGTGACCACATTCCTATCTCAATGTGGTTTTGATTTGCATTTCTCTAGTAACCAGTGATGATGAGCTGTTTTTCATGTTTATTGGCTGCATAAATGTCTTCTTTTGAGAAGTGTCTGTTCATATCTGTCTCCCAGTTCTTGATGGGGTCATTTGTTTTTTCTTGTAAGTTTAAGCTATTTGTAGATTCTTGATATTAGCCCTTTGTCAGTGGGATAGATTGCAAAAATATTCTCCCATTCTATAGGTTGCCTGTTCACTCTGAGTATAGGTTTTTTTTTGCTGTCCAGAAGCTCTTTAGTTTGATTAGATCTCATATGTCTATTTTGGCTTTTGTTGCCATTGCTTTTGGTGTTTTAGTCATGAAGTCATTGCCCATGCCTATGTCCTGAATGGTATTGCCTAGGTTTTCTTCTAGGGCTTTTATGGTTTTAGGTCTTACATTTAAGTCTTTAATCCATCTTGAGTTAATTTTTGTACAAGATGTAAGGAAGGGATCCAGTTTCGGCTTTCCACATATGGCTAGCCAGTTTTCCTAACACCATTTATTAAATAGGGAATTCTTCCCCCATTGCTTGTTTTTTTGTCAGGTTTGTCAAAGATCATATGGTTGTAGATGTGTGGTGTTATTTCTGAGGCCTCTGTTCTGTTCCATTGTTCTGTATATTTGTTTGGTACTGGTACCATGCTGTTTTGATTACTGTTGCCTTGTAGTATAGTCTGAAGTCAGGTAGTGTGATGCTTCCAGCTTTGTTCTTTTTGCTTAGGACTGTCTTGGCTATGAGGGCTCTATTTTGGTCCCATATGAAATTTAAAGGAGTTTTTCCCAATTCTGTGAAGAAAGTCAATGGTAGCTTGATGGGGATAGCATTTAATGTATAACTTTGCGCAGTATGGCCATGTTCACTATATTGATTCTTCCTAACCATGAGCATGGAATGTTTTTCCATTTTTTTGTGTCCTCTCTTATTTCCTTTAGCAGTGGTTTGTAGTTCTCCTTGAAGAGGTCCTTCAAATCCCTTGTAAGTTGTTTTCCTAGGTATTTTGTTCTCTTTGTAGCAATTGTGAATGGGAGTTCACTCAGAATTTGGCTTTCCTTTTGTCTGTTATCAGTGTATAGGAATGCTTGTGATATTTGCCCATTGACTTTGTATCCTTGGACTTTGCTTAAGTTGCTTATCAGCTTAAGGAGATTTTGGGCTGAGATGATGAGGTTTTCTAAATATACAGTCATGTCATCTGCAAATAGAGACAATTTGACTTCCTCTTTTCCTAATTGAACACCCTTTTTATACTTTTTCTGAAATATATTTTCAGTCATATATTTTCTCCTCTCTTCTTCTGGAACTCTTGCCTAATTGCCCTGGTCAGAACTTTCAATACTATGTTGAATAGGAGTGGTGAGAGAGGGCATCCTTGTCTTGTGCCAGTTTTCAAAGGGAATGCTTCCAGTTTTTGCCCATTCAGTATGATACTGGTTGTGGGTTTGTCATAAATAGCTCTTATGATTTTGAGATACATTCCATCAATACCTAGTTTATTGAGAGTCTTTAGTATGAGGGCTGTTGAATTTTGTCAAAGGCCTTCTCTGCATCTATTGAGATAATCATGTGGTTTTGGTCTTTGGTTATGTTTATGTGGTAGATTATGTTTATTGATTTGCACATGTTGAAGCAGACTTGCATTCCAGGGATGGAGCCAATTTGATTGTGATGGATAAACTTCTTCATGTGCTGCTGGATTTGGTTTGCCAGTATTTCATTGAGGATTTTCGCATCAGTGTTCATCAGGGATATTGGCCTTGAATTTTCTTTTTTAGTTGTGTCTCTGCCAGGTTTTGTTAGCAGGATGATGCTGGCTTCATTAGGGAGGATTCCCTCTTTTTCTATTGTTTGGAGTAGTTTCAGAAGGAATGGTACCAGCTCCTCTTTGTACCTCTGGTAGAATTCAGCTGTGAATCCATCTGGTCCTGAACTTTTTTTTTTTTTTTTTTTTCATGGTAGGCTATTAATTATTGCCTCAATTTCAGATCTTGTTATTGGTCTATTCAGGGATTCGACTTCTTCCTGGTTTAGTCTTGGGAGGGTGTATGTGTCCAGGAATTTATCCCTTTCTTTTACATTTTTCTGATTTATTTGCATAGAGGCGTTTATAGTATTCTCTAATGGTAGTTTGTCTTTCTGTGGGATTGGTGGTGATATCCCCTTTATCATTTTTTATACCTTTGGATTTAAGTTACTGATTAAAACTTTATTAGAATTTCTTTCCGTAATTATAAATAAAATTGGTTTATTATTTTTCTCATTCTGTAATGGTTTTGTTAGGTTTTGGTATCATGTTAATAAAAGTTTCATAAAATAAATTGGATAACTTTTTTCTTCTTTGAAGAAGTGTTCAAATAATAGAGATTTGGTAAAACTTACCTATGAAACCATCTGTACTAAGTAGAAATATGTTCAGTGGTTCTGCGGTCTCTGAGCTTTCTATATCCTCATATTTCTGAAATGTCTTTTTGTCCTTTCCTAAAAATGACAATTTGGCTGTTTAAAAATTTTACATTAAAAATTATTTAATGTTAGTACTTTGAAAATATTCCTTCACTGTCTTCTGATACTGATTTTTACTAATACAGTGTCCACATCGATCTCATTTAAGTTCTTTGATAGGAAATCTCCCTTTTGTCTTTAGTAGTTTTTAATATGTTTTGTTCCATTCTTGATAATCTATAATTTCACTATATTATGCATCTAGATATAGATCTTGGATCAAGGGTTTAGCTTGTAACTAATCTTAAGAAGATTGTTAGCCATTGTTGCTTTACATGTTTTCTCATTTATTTTCAGTCATATATTTTCTCCTCTCTCCTTCTGGAACTCTCCTTAGATAAATGTTGGAGTTTCTAATTTTCATTGTTCTTCAAGTCTTGACTTACCTTTCAAAGTTTCTTAATTTCTCTCCGCTATATTGAGGGAGATCTCTTGTTCTTCCCTCCAACATACTAATTCTCTTTTTGCTTGTGTCTATTATACTCTTTAACTAGCCTACTGAGTATTTTCCTTTGATTTCATTGACTTTGTGTTTCATTCCTACAATTTCTACCTTCTCTTTTTGACATTTACTCTTTTTCTTGTTTGATTTTTTTTTTTTGTTTCTGTTAAAATATCCTGTTTCCCTTGGTATATTAGTCCGTTTTTATACACTTATAAAGACACACCTTAGACTGGGCAATTTACAAAGGAAAAAAGCTTAATGGAGAACTCACAGTTCCACGTGATTGGGGAAGCCTCACAATCATGGCACAGGCAAGGAGAAATAAGTCACATCTTACATAAGTGGCAGCAGACAGAGAGCTTGTGCAGAGAAACTCTCATTTTTTAAAATAATCAGATTTCATGAGATCCATTTACTATCATGAGAACAGCATTGGAAAGACCCACCCCCATGATTCTGTCGTCTCCCACCAGGTCCCTCCCACAACATGTGGGAATTATTAGAGCTATAAGATGAGATTTGGGTGGGGATGCAGAGTCAAACCGTATCACTTGGTAATTCTTTGAACACTTTAAACAATGGTGTTATAATGTTGTGGTTTTTTTTCAGTTTGCTTTATTTTCTGCTCTGTGAACTTTCCTATTTGTTGATTTTTTGCACTGCCTAGTATGGCTTTGAACTGCCTCAAATATTTTATAATCCTTGTCCACATTGATCATCTGAGGGATAATCTTCTGATGTTTACAAGAGAGGATTATCATGAAGCTTTACCATGGGCTTGGCTCTCATGTGATGTCTCTCCCTCAAACTATTTTCTAAATTAGTTTTGTGCATATTCTATGTAGAGAGCTTGAATCCAGACCATATAGACATGTGTAGCAGAAACTTAGTATTTCCATTTTTTTTTTTCTTTTTTGAGACAGGGTCTTGCTCTGTTGCCCAGGATGAATTGCAGTGGTATGGTCATAGCTCATTGCAACCTTAACCTCCTGAGCTCACGTGATCCTCTCATTTCAGCCTCCTGAGTAGCTGGGAATACAGGCATGTGCTACCACACCCAGCTAATTTTTATTTTTAAAAATTTTTTGTAGAGACAGGGCCTGACTATATTGCCCAGGCTGGTTTCAAACTCCTGGGCTCAAGTGATCCTCTTGCGTTGGCCTTCCAAAGTGCTGGGATTACAGACATGAGCCACTCTGCTTAGTATCAATTTTTTTCCCCATATATATTTTAGAAATTATCTCTCAAGACCTGAGTCTATTGGCTTACTTACAGCCATGACCCAGGTTAGCAAAGTGATATTTGGGTTTATATTTAAGAAGGGAAACATCTTCCTGGATCTCAACCAAGTTTGTAAGGTCTATAAACAGTCCTCTCCTTTCTGTTCCTATTACCTCATTTGCTTTGAGGTTCCCTCAGGTAACACCAACTATTCATTATCCTTAAAGCCTAACCTCGTAACTTGAATCTAGTAGGTCATCAAGTGGTAGTTGCCATTTTTAATCTGTTTTGCTTTAAAGATTGTTTTATTATTTATGTTTAGCGACAAAGTAATATGCATTCATTAAAAATTTGTCATATAGAAAAGAAGGAACAAACAAGAAAGAAAATTAAAATAACTTCAAGTCCTGCTTTTCAGAGATAACATTTTTGGGTATGTATTTCAATTTAGTAATCTACTCAACAATAGTTATTGTGTACCTGCTATTTGTCAACATAATTCTAGAAAATGAATTTCTCAAAGTGCTCACATACTTCAGGTTTTAAAAGTTCATATATACCTTTTTATTTTATTTTCTTTTTTTTTATTTATTAATGTATTTTTTTTATTTTTGAAAGAAAGAAAAAGGAAAGAAAGTGAGAGTGAAAGAAAGAAAAAAAAGAATGTAAGAGAGAAAGAAAGAGGAAGAGAAAGAGGGAGAGAGAATGGGATTCTTGTTCTATTGCCCAGGCTAGAATGCAGTCTAGAAATGGGTATTAAAAACCTCTTGTATGCCAATAATTGTGCTTAACAATGGAGACAGGAAGGAATAAGAGATGAAAATAACAAACAAGCAGCCAACCAATATTTTATTTAAACCTGTGAAATGCTATGCAATTGCTGAGGA
>CAUYLG010035460.1:0-37703 GCA_963573385.1 Cacajao melanocephalus
CCCCAAGACCGCATTCGAGATTGGCAAAACATCATCGCTTGAGTGGTGTTCAGAAGTGTGCTCTTGCGTTTCACTCCTTCCTTCCCTCCCCTCCTTCCTTCCTACCTTCCCTCCCTCCCTCCTTCCTTCCTTCTTCCTTCCCTCCTTTTGAGATGGAGCCATCAGTAACCTGCAGCTCCAGAAGGCTCTGGGCAGCGACGGGCCGACAGGGACTCCAGGCACCTTCCCAGGAGGCCTCCTCTGGCAACTCATTTCTGCTCCCAGAGGCATCTCAGGGAAGAAGTACAACCTTCCAGAAAGTATGAGGAAATGGTTCTTAAAGTTTTCAAACCAATGACTGAGATTTTACGGCACTTTATTTTCTAATACAGAAATGGTAACTTTTTTTCATTTTCAAAATATAGCACTGTGGTATTAGATGTCTTTTTCTAACTTAAATCCACCCACCCCCACCCTGCATCCCAAAACATCCTCAAACTCCACTTGTGTTTGGGGTAGGAGCAGCCACTAGAAAGGCAAAGGAGCCAATGGGGAGCCATGCCGATGCCACAGCTCAACCAGAAAGGCATACACCTGCTGCCAGCAGCGGGACACTCCAGAGTGTTCCTTGTAGCCTGCCTGCCTTCCCTCCCTCCTTGTTTCCCTCCTTCCTTCCTTCCTTCCTTCCTTTCCTTCCTTCCTATCTTCTCCCCTTCCTTCCTCCCTCCCTTTTCTCTTTCCTTTTCTTTCTTTTCCTTTTTCCTTCTCTCTCTCTCTCTCTCTCTCTCATTCTCTCTTTTTTTTTTTTGAGATTGAGTCTCTGTCACCCAGGCTAGAGTGCACTGGCACGATCTCAACTCACAGCAACCTCCACCTTCTGGATTCAAGTGATTCTCACACCTCAGCCTCCCAAGTAGCAGGGATTACAGACACATGCCACCACACCCAGCTAATCTTTGCATTTTTTTTTTTTAGTAGAGACGAGGTTTTTCCATACTGACCAGGCTGGTCTCGAACTCCTGACCTCAAGTAATCTGCCTGCCTCAGCTTCCCAAAGTGCTGGGATTACAGGTGTGAGTCACCACACCCGGCCCCTTGTAGTATTTCTTTATGTAGCTTATGTGAATTTAATTTAGACTGATTTTCATGAAGCTACTTTACAAATACAATACATATAGTTGGTTGTAATATCTACATTAGATGGGATACATTTTACCTGCTTCTGTTCACATGGTGATATGGTGTGGCTGTGTCTCCACTCAAATCCAATCTTGAATTCTGGCTCCCATAATTCCCACCTGTTGTGAGAGGGACCCAGCAGAAGATAACTGAATCACACTGTTCTCGTGGTAGTGAATAGTCTCCCGAGAGCTGATGGTTTTATAATGGGTTTCTCCTTTCACTTGACTCTCATTCTCTCTTGTCTGCCACCACGTAAGATGTGCCTTTTGCCTCCCACCATGATTGTTAGGCCTCCCCACCCACGTGGAACTGTGAGTCTATTAAACCTCTTTTTCTTTATAAATTATCCAGCCTCAGGCATGTCTTTATCAGCAACGTGAAAACAGACTAATATACGTGGAGACCCAGCAAACATTTCCTAAATCAAAGCATCCCTAATGCATGGTGAGGGCCATAAGGGAATGGTCATAAACAGAGCCTACCTAGTCCTGTGACTGGCATTACCTGGAAGATTAGACCACAGTCTGCCCCAAGGACATGCCCTCCCAATCCCATAGAACTGGAACAGAACCTGGGTGCCCAAGGACCCAAAGCCATTTGCTGTACAGCATCCATCAGCCGCCCACTAAGAATGGGTGCCTCGAGTCTCGGGCAGTCACGATCACCCAGGTTCACAGGTCCTGCAGCCCGCCTGTCTGCACATTGTCAAGAATGCCCGTTAGAAGGGTTTGCTGCCTAGAAAATCTGAAGGTGACTTTTGTTTTGGTGAGAAACAAAGTTCAAAAAGATGAGGTAACTCCATTAAATGGAGTTAGTAGGCACTAAAGCACCCTCCCAGAAGCACCTCAGTGGCTGTGGTCACGTTAGGATTTTTCTGCCAGGAAAGAAATTATTCTTCCCAATTGTGTCTCATCTGATGCTGAAAATAACACCAGACCTTCCTAGAGCCAGAAATCACAGCTGCATGGATAACGGGCCTGTGGACCTCCCGTGACTGCACTGCTGTGGTCTGAGCTTGGTGGGGTACCCAGCTCCAACCCCTCTTGCTTTGCCATGGTGATGTTTTGTGCCCTGTGTGAAACGGAGGCGCCAGGGGAAAGAGGAAGTGGCCAAGGAATTTCATGGCTTCTCAAGATGGAAACTCAGATACCTAACTTTGAAACTTTGAGCTGCTGAGCATGCTTTCCCTAGAATGAGGACTAAATCAAATGCAAAGATATTTGATTGCTTCTTGCAGAAAATGGGGACTTAAAAAATCATCTCATAATCCACTGGCTCCTTGAGGTTTCTGGAAGTAGCCGACCAGTTGAATTTATTCCTTCCTTATCCTGAATGGCTTGTTCTCAAAGACTTCCTGGAACAAAATACCTGATGCAGGGAGAGTCTCAAAACCCTGCTTCCTGAAATATAACCTGTTTGAAGGCTCCATGCATAGCAGTGAGTGTCTGTCACCACTGCCAGACCCTGGTCGGGAATGCAAGCTTCCAGGTAACTGTGGACTCCCTGCCTGAGCCCATTGGTGAGTGTGGGGCAGGGCAGCCCTCAGGACAGTGTGACTGTTACAGGGCATGCATGTCTGGCCACTGCCTTTGAAGAATGTGGGATCCAAGGACAGCCCTGTTCTAAGTACCTACTTCTTTGTGGATTTCCCACTTTCATTTTGGAGTCAAATAACTTTCTCCCCAATAACTCCTTTTAGATGGGAATGGAAGAGCATGCATTTAAACATACACACACACACACACACACACACACACACACACACACACTATTTACTGCTGCAACTTTGTTGCTTTGTTCAAGCAACGAAGAGAAAATAATTGGATGTTGTCAAAATTAAAATTGGGCCAGCATGGTGGCTCACACTTGTAATCCCAGCATTTTAGGAGGCTGAGGAGAAAGGATCACTTGAGCTCAGGAGTTCAAGACCAGCCTGGCTAACATGACAAAACCCCCATCTCTACAAAAATACAAAAATTAGCCAGGCATGGTGGTGCATCCCTGTAGTCCCCAGCTACTAGGGATGCTGAAGTGGGGGAATGGCTTGAGCCCAAGAGGCAGAAGTTGCAGTGAGCCAAGATCGTGGTAGCTCAGGTCTGTAATCCCAGCACTTTGGGAGGCCGAGGCGGTAGATCACGAGGTCAGGAGTTCAAGACCAGCCTGGCCAACATGGTGAAACCCATCTGGAATAAAAATACAAAAATGAGCTGGGCATAGTGGTGTGTGTCTATAATCTCAGCTACTCAGGAGGCTAAGGCTGGAGAATTGCTTGAACTCAAGAGGTGGAGGTTGCAGTGAGCCAAGATCACATGACTGCACTCCAGCCTGGGTGACAGAGCAAGACTCCATCTCAAAAAAAAAAAAATTATATGTAGATTAGTAGCTGTCGAGGGCAGGAGGAGGAGGTGAGTGGGAAGAGAGAGACTAATGGGCACAATGTTTATTTTGGGGGTACTAATGGTGGTGATGATTGCACAGCTGTGTAAATATATTAAAAATCCTTGAATTATTACTTTTTTTTTTGAGACAAGGTCTCACTCTATCACCCAGGCTGGAGTGCAGTGGCGTGATGTCCACTCAATGCAGCCTCAATATCCTGGGCTCAAGCAATCCTCCCACCTCAGCCTCCTGAGTAGCTGGGACTACAGGCACATGCCACCATGCCTGGCTAATTTTTAATTTTTGTAGAGACACGGATTCACCATGTTGGCCAGGCTGGTCTCGAACTCCTGAGCTCAGGTGATCCACATGCCTTGTCCTCCCAAAGTGCTGGGATTACAGGCTTTAAGCCACCACACTGGGCCTGAATTCTTACTTTAAATGAGTGAACTTTAAGGTTTGTAAATAATATCTCAATAGAGCTGTTAAAAAGTAAGAGACAGGAACATGGAAAACCAAAAAATAAAACTGATTTAACAAAAACAACACAACACAAACACGTGCACTATGGGGAGTCCTGCACACACTGCTGGAAGGGACCCCTGCACACAGCCTCAAAGCTGACGTGGACTGGGCAGGAGCCTGCTCTCAGCTCCAGGCATTTCCTTCTAACTCATGTGGTCGGTTCATATGCCCTTAAATAAAGCCATCAGCACATCAGCTGTTCTTCCCTGAGAGGTATCTTTTATTGAACAACCCCTGAGACATCTTTAAACATTTATTTTCATGTAAACACAAAACACTAACCATTCATCTCGAATAGCAGAATGCTCGCAGCACACACATCCCATGTGAAAGGTTACGTCTGACACCACACACAGGGCATCCTCTAGGCTGCAGACTTAACTCCACTTTTACGGTCTGTGCCACCTGTGCAGACAGCCCATGTGTAAGGGGCAGGGCGGGGGCCAGGCTTCATGATGTCTTCGGATGAAGCTCTAAACTCTTATTTCTGGTCAATTGGACCTTCCATCTTTGTAATGGGTGCAAGAGAGATGAAAACTCCAATAGAACACTCCAGAAGAGACTCCTCCAAAAAGAAGAGAGTTTCCTGAGGCCAGTACCCACACCTCACTTATCTCCTGTGCCCCACACACAGCACGTCCCTGAGAAAGCATGCTGAATGTCTGATGTACAACAAAATGGATGGATGGATGGATGGATGGATGGACGGATGGACAGATGGACAGACAGCTGGGGGCATGAGTAAAAGGTCCCATCATATGTGTCCTTTGACTGCTCAGGGGAACAGCTGATGTATTCCCAGAACTTGGGACTGCTGGTGGTCTCCTCATCAGGCTCCAGGCGGGCCTTTATTATATCCCTAAAAAGGTAAAACCCTGTTCCTCTGTCAATGTCTCCAAAATCCAGCAGCAAAAGAAGAGAGGGAAGGAGTGGCCCTAACTCTCAAGGTGACCTGTCACCCTTCATTCCCCACACAGTTCCCGAGGGCCAGCTCTGTGCTAGCACTGGGAACGCGAGAGCTAACTAGGCAGCCCAGGCCTGACCCAGCGGCTGAACTCCAACACCAAGGAGCAGAGGTGGCAGGGCCCCTGGTAGCAGGCCCCTGGCTTCCACAAAGTCAGTCATGAGCACAGAGGGGTTTGGGATTGTCCTCAGCAATGGGATCAGATTTGCCTTTGCCCAAAAGCAGGGGCAAGAACTTGGGTCATCTGCCGCAAGAGGTCCTGACCAGCTTTCTCTGGGAAAAAATCCTACTGAAATCAGCGAGGCTGGGCCAATTGCAGAGAAAGCACCGCCCTAGCTCTAGGGGAGCAGGTTTCTGGGCTCCCTAAAGGAACCTGGACTTGCGCCCCACCCTTGTGGAGGGCTGGCGGCCCTGGGACAGCTCTGCCTAGCCCGTTGGCCCTGGGGCTTGAGAGCAGGTCCTTGCCTCTGCATCCCCAGAGTGGCCGGGCGCAAGCCACCAAACAGGGCTCCATCAGCAATTGAGAAGAGGGAAACTGATGTCACATTTGAGCCAGGCTGTCATTTTTAGTTACTTTTACTACCACAAGCCTTTCTGCTCAAGGCTACCAATCTGCTAGAAGCACCATCTGCCCAAATTCCTACCGATGCTTCCTAGCTAAGCTGATGGCTGAAGCCTGTACAGAGCCCTCTCTGAGCGTCTACTGTATACCAGCCCAGAAGGAAGCTCCAGGCTTGCATTAGACATCATCCAGCCCCTGCCCCTGCCCTCAAGGTACTTCTGATGTGGCTGAAGCCTCCCTGGAAAGGACATGTGTCTCCCTGGAAACCTCTTTGGTGTCCGTGATCTCACAGCAACAGCAGGGCTGGCATGCACAAAACTGCAATCGGTTTCCGCAGCCTAGATGAAACAGGTGTGGCCCCTTCCGGAGCGTCTTTAAACTTCTAGAAGGAAAGAGGTACTTTCAGTAAAACATCCCTGTGCTTCCAGTGAAGTCCCACCAATTTATCCTGAGAAACAGAAACCGTGTTAAGTCTAACAAGTAAGCTGCTGAAATTTGTAGGAGCTGTCAACCACTAACTGGGGGAACCATCTCCCTGCTGTTGCATAGTGTCACACACTGAGCACAGCACATTCTCAGGCGTTCTAGAGCCTGAACCTACCTCAGAGGTAAGTGGGGTCCACGGGGTCATTTGCCCATCAAAGATCCCCAGGGAAGGCACGTTCCCAGTCACACAAGTCTCAGACCCAAATCCTGGGAGCCCAGGCAGGCCTCTGGACCTGGCCCAGATGGGCGTCCTGGGCATCTGGAGGCGTCAGGGCCTGGGCCTCGCAAGCTTGCCCTGCGGCTGCCCCCCCAGCCCCGCGTCCTCCTCCTCCGCTCCGTGGTCTGGATCATTCTTTGTGTCTTCCAGCTCTTCTCCACGCATCCTCTCCTGAAGTCAGAAAAGAATCCACAGGCATTCCAATTAAACACAGTAATGGGGTCATCCCGCACAGTCTGGGGCTGGACGTTCAGGACGTGCAGGTGTCCCGGCCTGGATTCTGCCTGCACTTCCCGCTGAGAATCAGAATAGGCCAGGTTCAAACGCCCCAGCCAACCACAGGGAAATCATGTTTTGTGCATAAGGGCACAGATTTACTGAAAAAAACCAAAGCCCAGCTCAGCCCGGGGAAGACCAGAGAAAGAGCCAGGAAGGAAGCATTGCTTTCAAAGCTGGCACCCCACGCTCAAATGTGCAGACTTCCCCAGGCCCACACCCTTGGGCGTCACAGTGCCCTGGACACCTCTGCTCCCTCTAACAGAGGTTTAAAAGGAAAGTCAAGGATCCATGGAAAAGGCCAAGTACAACGCTCTCTGTTCGGTGCCTGTTGGGTCTTAGGTTAGCCCATCTTTCCATGGTGAACCAAAGAAAACGAAAGCCCTCATCTGCCAGACGGCTAGAGCTCATGTCAGACGGGAAGCAGCATTCTAAAACAATCCAGGACTTACTGGGATATTTTATGATTTCATTGCTGAATCTTCTATTTCAGAGCAATATATTTTCCAAAATAAGCAGTATTTGTCCATGATGTACAAGTATACATTTTGGAGTTTAAAGTAATTTTGGACTCTTCAGGAATTTGAGAGCGAAGACCCTTTGGCACCAGAGAGTGAATATTTTCACAATATCCTGTATGGGCAAGAGTCTTGTTTGGCCACAGGAAAACCTAAAATCTTATAAAATACTGATTGACAACAAGCAATGAAGAAATATTCAGTAAGCATCCTCCCTCAAGATTCTATTCTACAGTCACTCCAGATTATACAAAAACCTGATACCTAATTCCAACTCCATCCCAGCAATCTGAGCTTTCGCAGTGGAGGAGGAAAGAAAGACAAATTTGTCTTGCTTTTTGTTCTGCTTGACAGACACTGGTCCATGGCAGAATTTGAAATTCAGATTTTTCAATATTTCCTTAACGATGCAAGGTTACGGCCAATTCCCATGTGTTCTCTGTTCCATTTTGGTTTCGTTAGAGCTTGTCTAGTTTAGAGGAGAGAACCATAAAAAGTCTAATTACAAAGGCCTCTCCTCGCAACACCCCCTCCCAGCACAGCCCAGAGATTCTGAGCACAGATCAAGGCCCGTTGCCACAAGAAGTCATCTAGAAAGCTGCGTTGCAGGTTCAGACCACAGCTTCCCTAAACAAGGACAGCATGCTTACTAAGAAAGCGAGATGTTCGTGGGGTGATACAGTATCACCATACCTTGCTGCTGTCTCCAGGGGCAGACTGTCTCGGTCTATCATTCCAAGAAGTCCTCACATGATGGCTCACATCCTCCTCCTTGGAATTTCCTGGGTGTGCTGCCCTCCCCAAGCAAGAGAAAGAGGATGAGCAAATGGGGGTGGCTCCCAAGGGGCTGGACAGTCAAAAGAGTAAATAGTACACTGGGGACCCTATAAACATGTTGATGGCCATGACCTAATTCTGTTTCTCTTTTTTTTTTTTTCTTTTTTTTTGAGATGGAGTCTCCCTGTGCGGCCTAGGCTGGAGTGCAATGGTGCCATCTGGGCTCACTGCATCCTCTGCCTCCCAGTTTCAAGCGATTCTCCTGCCTCGGCCTCCCGAGTAGCTGGGATTACAGGCACCCGCCACCACACCCGGCTAATTTTGTATTTTTAATACAGACAAGGTTTCGCCATGTTGGCCAGGCTGGTCTCGAATCCTGACCTCAAGTGATCTACCTGCCTTAGCCTCCCAAAATGCTAGGTCCATTCCATCTTTTTGAACTTCACTTTGGCATTTGCTGCAATGCTCTCCAGAGGACAGGAATGCCTGCCAGGTGTCAGGGGATGCAAAGGGATGGTTCCACTCAAGCATTTCTGAGCTGGAATTGTGACCTATTCTTCCATCGATTCTGGCATTTAACGGACTTACATTTCCAGTTCTAGTCCTAAATCCTTTTCTTTGCTCACCGGTGGTTTTGCTCACAAGAGAGGTCATGATCACCTATGTACAGTGAGTCTCCCTCCTCTCCTACCAAATCAGTACCAACTTGGAAAGAGATGACTTTCATGGCCGGGCGCGGTGGCTCATGTCTGTAATCCTAGCACTTTGGGAGGCTGAGGCAGGCAGATCACGAGGTCAGGAGATCAAGACCATCCTGGCTAACATGGTGAAACCCCATATCTACTAAAAACACAAAAAATTAGCTGGGCATGGTGGTGGGCACCTGTAGTCCCAGCTTCTTGGGAGGAGAATCGCTTGAACCCAAGAGGCAGAGGTTGCAGTGAGCCAAGATTGTGCCACTGCACTCCAGCCCAGGTGACTGAGCGAGACTCCATCTCCAAAACAAAGAAAGAAAGAAAGAGATGACTTTCTTGTCCTCCTGTGCAACTCCCCACCCCACGCCCCCAAATCCATATGTGTGTGTGGTGTTCAGATCCCTAAAAAAAAATGCAGTTTTGCATTTCAGCTGAAAATACCTATGTAACACATTTTGTTTACTAAAGAACAAATGAATTATTTAGTTGTTATCTATATAAGTAAATTTTTAAATTTATTTACAGAACTGTATAAATTAGCAAAGTTTGGTTTGGCAAAATTTAATTGAAGGCACTTAAAAATACCAGCACACTTTTTAGTTCTCTTGGCCATACAGAGTTTTTATAACACACAGTAGTAGGTGCCCATGTAGTTAGCTGGTAAGTGATTTCAGAAGCTATGTCAGCCTTATTCACTACTACATCCCTAATACCTAGGACAGTGCCTGGCACGTCTGTAGATGCCTCATCAACAGTTATTGAATGAACGAATAAAGAAACACATGAACAAATGAATGAGAAAATGAAGTGGATAACCCATTATCAATTTTCCACCTTTCCTAATGTTTTTATGTGTTGGGAGCTATCAGATGTTTACTTGTATTTCATTCCTAACTGAGGTTCAATAAATCTTTTTTTTTTTTTTTTTTTGAGACAGAGAATCTCACTCTGTTGCCCAGGCTGGAGTGCAGTGGTGCGATCTAGGCTCACTGCAACCTCTGCCTCCCGGGTTCAAGCAATTCTCCTGCCTCAGCTTCCCAAGTTACTGGGACTCCAGGCGTGCACCACCATGCCCAGCTAATGTTTTGTATTTTTAGTAGAGACAGGGTTTCACCATGTTAGCCAGGATGGTCTCACTGTCATGACCTCATGATCCGTCCGTCTCGGCCTCCCAAAGTGCTGAGATTACAGGCTTAAGGCACTGTGCCTGGCTGAGGCTCAGTAAATCTTTAAAAATGAATGCACTAATTTGGAAGCATACGTGGAGATATCTGAGCACTAATCACACAGGTATCATCCAAGGCTGCAGTAGACAACAATGGCCACTAAGGGGAGCCATATAACCTGTCAAAGAGCAGAATTCGACAGAAAAAAACACACCCAGTATGGGGGTTTTGCCCCCAGCACACTGCACCACCATGAAACTGCTGTTGCTATTGTACTCTTTAACGTATGAGTCAGCAAAGCTGAAAAAAAGATCAGAACTGCAGTTTGCTGGGCATCAAACTTTCAGAAAAGTGGCCCCCGCTTCCTATCGCATATTTTCACATCTCTTGATGCAAAGATCCTTCTGGTTTAAAAATTAAATGCAGATAAAAGTATTTTCCCTGTGGATGACAACTGAATCCATTAAAAATTCAGCTGGAGAAAGAAAGCAAAACTATGACCTATAGATCGAAAAAAATTAATTTTTAAAGCCGTGGTCAATTATTTCCTGCCCCCAGTAACAATTTTGTAAAAGAAAATTTCACTGTTGACATATTCAGTTTCATGCTTTCTGGTAAAGAAACTAAAGGCATGTTCAGGCTGACCAGGAAATCACATCAGATGGAATTATGATCCTATTGGTCAAGTTTCAAAGGCTTTGTCTGTAACTAAGTGTAGGAAGAAAGAAATTTCCCCCAAACTCCTTCTCTCAAAAGGTCTGAATAATCTGTAAATATTTTCAGGGCCATTATAAGCTGCAGATGTTATCAACAGCCAAGATGGCACAAACTTTTAAAGACCTGGCCCACCAATCAGGCTGCTTCAAAAATAGTCTTTAAAACATTTGCAAGGAGCACAAGTTAATTTCCCTTTGAAATGTTGTGAAATGTTCATGCCTTATTTAGAGCAAGAAGCAATTGATTCCACTGGGCTTCTTGCTTACAGTTCTATTTCTATGGCACATAAAATTATAGGATACCTCCAAAATAACTGTCAGGAAAAAGAAGAGAGAACAGATAAAACTCGAAAAAAGAGAACAAGTCAAGAAAGCAACTCTAAGAATCACTGACTAATTTAAGACTAACATCCAATTAATGGCCTAGTGAGATTCCCTGGGAAGAGAAGTTTCCAGAATCTGCCTGTTTGGTGACCTGTAAGAAGTTCTAATCCACTAACACTTGCTGATTTCAATGAAGAGAGAAACAGACGAGAAACTGCAGAGCAAGGAGCTAATCTGTGATCACATTCGCAGCCCCAACTCACCAACTTGAAAAAAACCTGAGATGTCAGCACTAACTGTCATAATGGTTGCAAGCTGAAGCCGGCTGGCTGAAAACCTTCCTGAATGAATTAAAATCCTGACTGCGGGCACTCGGGGAAAAAAGAAGATGTGGCTGAAACTGAGAACTAGCCATGATGTGTACAGGCAGTGAAAAGACCGTAACTTAGAATTATTTTTTTAATTAAAGAGTTGTAGTAATCTTTTTATATCCTAATTATAATGATGGGCCTTCTTCCTTCAAGGGAGTCAAGCATACTTCTGGAACATTCTCTGTGCAAGTCCCCTCATTTGCTGTTTTAAAACGAGAGTTGGTGAATCTCAGAGAGAATTAAAATGACAGGTTTGGCATCGACTTCCAGCTCAGTTTCCTCGGCCCAGACCACACTGACTCCCAGCTCTTGAAACAGCCCCAATGGGATTCGCTGGGAGGAGGCATCTCCCCAATTAGGAGAAAAAGTCCTAGCCCCTGCTCACCCCTCTGGCCTGTGAGATTTCCACATTCCAATATGCAATGCATTTTTCTTCTCCATTTACAGCCAAGGAACTGAAACATCCAAGCACAGAGGCTGCGTGACACCCCACAGCCTCATTTGTGTAGAGTGTCCATAAACCCTCAAGGAGGACAGTTCAGTGCCCAGGGACCCGACCGGCTTCCCTTCATTCCTAACTCAGCACCACAGGGCAAGTCACTTAACCGCCTCTTAGGATCACAGCTCAGCTCTGTCCTGCCAGGCCTCTTTCCCCGGTGCCTGGTCACCCCATTAATATCTGTAAAGATCCATGAAGCCTTCCAGCATAAAAGCAAAACAGATCACTATTATCATCATCAATAAACTCCAAGGCACTCTCACCTGTCAACAGCTAAGGTGGATCAGTCACCATATGGAGAGAAAGCCTGGCACCTTGGCTGCCTGTCAACCCCTACTGAGCAACCTGCAGCTGCAGAAATGGAATTTGATGCTGACATGAGCACCCACCCCAGGAGGAAGGAGAGCTGGGGCTTTTCATTTCCCCTCATCTCCCACCCACAGCAGCACCTGCAGCCTGGAGGCGTCCGCTGCCCCGGCCCTGGCCTGGCCTCGCCTCACCTCTTAGCGCTGAGTTAAGAAGCACTTGTCGTGGGCAGCCCTTCCCCACTTGCAAGAAGTGGAAAGTGCACTGTCAAAAAAGCCACTTGGGGGTCGGGCGAGGTGGCTCGCCCTGTAATCCCAGCACTTTGGGAGGCCAAGGAGTGTGAATCACCTGAGGTCAGGAATTCAAGACCAGCCTGGCCAACATGGTGAAACCCTGTCTCTACTAAAAATACGAAAATTAGCCAAGTGTGGTGTCCCACGCCTGTGATCCCAGCTACTCGGGTGGCTGAGGCAGGAGAATCGCTTGAACCCAGAAGTCGGAGGTTGTGGTGAGCCAAGACTGCACCACCGCACTCCAGCCTGGGTATAATAGAGTGAGATGCTGTCTAAAAAAAAAAAAAAGCAACCTGGAAATCCAGAGACTGCAAGCCTGCTTTCCCGTCTGGCTATTTAAAGGACTCCCCACCGCCTGCCTCCCCTGGAAACCCACCACCAGCGGCTCTGTTCTCCTGCTTCCTCCACTAAACCCCACTGGCAAACGGCCACTGGAGCACTGTCTCAAACAAGCAGAAACTGAAGACGGACCGCACATCTGTCAACAGGGAAACCAATGACATCATGTCCATGTGACATCATACTATGCTGCTGTGAAAAAGACCAGGCTTAGAGCAGGCCAAAGTTTTGCAGAATGTTGTCTCTGCGATGTTGCCATGACGTGTGCAGTCCCCTCAGAGGTGAGGAGGATAGGAGACTTGCTTATCATAGCAAACCCCTTTGAGGTTTCAACCAAGCACACACACTACCTTTCATTACCTGTTCAAAATCGTGTTTTCAACTGATCTTCAGCTAGGCAGAGGAAACTGATCTTCTTATGCTTCCACAATTTATCTAATTGTAAAAGGGGAGTCCCTTAGTCCCAGGGAGCTCCTAACTGCTAAATTGGGGGTGATGTTTCTGAGCAAGAGGGATGGGAAGGTGTGCTTCACTCAGGAGGGGAACATTGGAAGATAAACTGTCCCCACCCAGGTCCCACCCCTACTTTGTTCTTGCCACAACAGAAATGACATCTACATGGGTTTTATTAGATCGCTGTAAATTAGGCTGGGCACGGTGGCCCATGCCTGTAATCCCAGCACTTTGGGAGGCCAAGGCAGGTGGATCATGATGTCAGAAGTTCAAGACCAGCCTGGCCAAGAGGATGAAACCCTGTCTCTACTAAAAATACAAAAATTAGCCAGGCACAGTGGCAGGCACCTGTAATCCCAGCTACTCGGGAGGCTGAGGCAGGACAATTGCTTGAACCTGGGCGGCAGAGGTTTCAGTGAGCCAAGATCGTGCCACAGCACTCCAGCCTGGGCGATAGAATGAGACTCTGTCTCAAAAAAAAAAAAAAGAAAAGATCATCGTAAATTAATCCATACTAGTGTTGACACTAGAAATAACTAGACAGACGCAGGGCAGTGTTTCAGTCTGACTTACAGTCTGGAAGTCTTGGCTGAAGCTGAACCTTGAGCCAGATGTTGATGCGCTGGCCCCAGGCCCCTGGGGGCTCCACCTCCCACAGACGCCCTCGCTCCTCCGGATTGACCAGCAGGAACTGCCTACAGACTGGGAGGAATGAACGCAGCTTGAGTCAGGAAGCCCCCGCCTAACTCTGGTTCACTCTGTGCCAGCTCTCTGGGTCTCAGACATGGCCCACTCCAGTCCTTCTCAAGCAGCCCTCCACCGCCCCCACCATACCCACTCTCTGCTGGAATCCCTGCTGCACTCAAACCACTTTTTCATCTGCCTACCACGGACACATCCATTCCCCAGCTCCTCCTGGTGAGGAGCTCTCATCTCTGCCCCTGTTGGAGATAGATGTCGGAAATAGGTGCTCGGTGCCACAAAGAAAAATCAGCACTGAGACAAAGGATCTTTCAGCAATGCAATTTTTACTTCCTGGACTGCAGGATGGGTACTCTCACTAGCCATCTTGCCACGAGAGTACAATGAACAAAGGAAAACACACAAATTTATCCTTTACGCATTTGGGGTCGTCCTTACTGCTGTGTCTGATCTCCACTGGCTGGAGCCAGACCTCACAATCTAAACTAAAATCTGATTGGCTAACAACTTAAAACTTTCCGAACAGGTTAAAGCAGTGGAGAGCTGGGACATGCCTGTGAGCACGACCAGCACAGATATCGTGGTTAAAGTACAAGGACATAGAACGTACTATGTGCCTGTAAGCATGGCACGTTTAACAGCTACATAGGATAGGGCTTAACAACGTTATTAGCACACTTATTCTTTAACAAGAAAGGAAACTTTAAAAACGAACTTTTCTACTTCCCACAACCCCTCCCATCTGCATTCATTTACTAGGGTTTTTATAACAAAACACTGCAGACTGTGTGGTTTAAACCAGGGGTCCCAACCCCTGGGCCACCAACCAGTGCTGAGACACACAGCAGGAGCTGGGTAGCAAGCAACCGAGCAAAGCTTCATCCGTATTTACAACTGCTCCCAGGGCTCACATTACCAGCCGAACAAGGCCTCCTGTCAGACCAGCAGCTGCATTAGATTCTCATAGGAGCATGAACCCTATTGTGAACTGGGCATGCACAGGATCCAGGTTGCGTGCTCCTTATGAGAATCTAATGCCTGATGATCTGTCACTATCTCCCATCACCCCCAGACGGGACCTGGAAAACAAGCTCGGGGCTCCCACCAGTTCTCCATGATGGTGAGCTGTATAACTGTTTCATTACATATTACAATGTAATAACAATAGAAATAAAGTGCACAAGAAATACATGTAATGTGCTTAACCACCCTGAAACCAACCCCTTGTCCCTGCCCCATCTGTGGAAAAACTGTCTTCCATGAAACCAGTCCCTGGGGCCAAAAAGCTTGGGGACCACTGGTTTAAACAACAGAAATTTATTTCTCATAGTTCTGGAGGCTGGATGTCCAAGATCAAGGTGGCCCAGGCTTGGTTTTTCCTGAGGCCTCTCTCATTGGCTTATGAATGGCCATTTTCTCCCTGTGTCCTCACACGGCTGTTTCTGTTTGGGTCCATCCTCGTCCCTCTCTTCTTACAAGGACACCAGTCATACTGGACTAGGGGCCCACCCTTAGGACCTCATTCAAACTTAATTAGCTTTTTTTTTCCTTTTTTTTTTTTTGAGACAGTTTCACTCTTCCTGCCCAGGCTGAAATACAATGGTGCAATCTTGGCTCACCGCAACCTCTCCCTCCCGAGTAGCTGAGATTAGAGGCATGTGTCACCACGTCCAGCTAATCTTTGTATTTTTAGTAGAGATGGGGTTTCTCCATATTGGTCAGGCTGGGATTACAGGCGTGAGCCACCACGCCCGGCCTTTTAATTAGCTTATTAAAGGCCTTATCTCCAAATGTGGTCACATCAAGGGCTTCAACATATGAATTTGGGTGGGGGGCACAACTCAGTCCACAGCACCATCCACACTGGCCGCTCTTTATGCACCGTCCTTCCTCCCTCCCAAAGAACCTTCAAGCTTATCCTCTGCTCCCTCCTGGATTCCAGAGTCCACTCAAGGTTCCCAGACTTTTACGCCCGCATTCATGGGTGAACATTTTCACATGGCATAGTCCCGAATCCAGGTGAATGAGAAACTGCTCCTGGTTCTGCAGATGCCCATGGGGACTCCATTAGACCCGCTTCCTAACATTTTGGGGGCCCTGGGAAAGAGCACAGATGGAAACCTACAGAGTGCAATGCTAAGTGCAGGCAGACCTCAGAGATACTGTGTGTTTGGTCCCAGACCACCGCAATAAAGCAAATATCACAGTAAAGCAAGTTTTTGGTTTCCTAGTGCATACCTATAAAAGTTATGTTTATACTATGCTGCAGTCTAGTAAGCCTGCAATAGCATTTTGTCTAAAAACTGCAATGTACATATCTTAATTAAAATACATTTTAATGCTAAACAACACTAGTGATCATCTGAGCCTTCTGTGAGTCATAATCTTTAGGCTGGTGGAGGGTCTTGTCTCAATGTTGATGGCCTCTCAGGGTGGCAGTTGCTGAAGGCTGGGGTTGCTGTGGCAATTTCTTAAAATAACACAGCAATGAAGTTTCTTCCACCAATTTGATTCTTCCTTTCACAACAGATTTCTCTGCAACATGTGATGCTGTTTGATAGCATTTCACCCACAATAGAACTTCTTTCAAAATTGGAGTCCATCCTCTCAAACCCTGCTGCTGCTGCTGCTTTATCAACTAATTTATGGAATATTCCAAATCCTTTGTTGTCATTTCAGCAATGTCCACAGCATCTTCAACAAGAGGAGATTCCAACTCGAGAACCCACTTTCTTTGCTCATCCATAAGAAGCAACTCCTCAACTGTTCAAGTTTGACCATGAGATGGCAGTAATTCAGTCTCATCTTCAGGCTCCACTTCTAATTCTAGTTCTCTTTTTATTTCCACCACATCTGCAGTGACTTCCTTTGCTGAAGTCTTGGACTCCTCCCTCAAAGTCATCCATGAGGGTTGGAATCAACTTCTTCCATACTCCTATGTATGTGGATATTTTGACCTTCCAGGAATCACAAATGTTCTTAATGGCGTCTAGAATGGTGAATACTTTCCAGCAGGTTTTCAATGTACTTTACCCAAATTCATCAGAGGAATCACTACCTGCGGAAGCTATAGGCTTAGAAAGTGTATTTCTTAAATAAGACTTGAAAGCTGAATTTATTCCTTGATCCATAGGCTGCAGAATGGATATTATGTTAGCATGCGTGGAAACAACATTAATCTCTTTGTATATCTCCATCAGAACTCTTGGATAACCAGGTGCATTGTCAATGAGCAGTAATATTTTGAAAGCATGGTTTAGTGAATAATTTAAGCCCAGAGTTGAGCAGTAGGTCTCAACTGTGGGCTTAAATTATTCACTAAGCCATGCTGTAAACAGATGTGCTGTCATCCAGGCACTGTTGTTCCATTTCTAGAGCACAGACAGAACAGATTTGGCATAATTCTTTTTTTTTCTTTTGAGATGGAGTCTTGTTGTCACCCAGGCTGGAGTGCCATGGTGTGATCTCAGCTCACTGCAATCCCCGCCTTCCAGGTTCAAGTTATTCTCCTGACTTGGCTTCCTGAATAGCTGGGACTATAGGTGCGTACCACCATGACCAGCTAGTTTTTGTATTTTTAGTAGAGAGGTGGTTTCACCATGTTGGTCAGGCTAGTCTCGAACTTCTGACCTCATGATCCACCAGCCTCAGTCTCCCAAAGTGCTGGGATTACAGACATGAGCCACTACACCTGGCCAATTTGGCATTATTCTTAAGGACCTTAGGATTTTCAGACTAGTAAATGAGCACGGACTTCAATTGAAGGCTACCAGCTACACCAGCCCCTAATAAGAGACTCAACCTGTCCTTTGAAGCTTTGAGGCCAGGCACTGACTTCTCCTCTCTAGCTATGAAAGTCCTAGATGGCATTTTCTTCCAGTAGAAGCCTGTTTCACCTACATTGAAAATCTGTTGTGTAGTGTAGCCACCTTTATCAACATTCTTGGCTAGATCTTCTGGATAACTTGTTGTAGCTTCTACATCAGCACTTGCTGCTTCAGCTTGCACTTTTATGTTATGGAGATGGCATCTTTCCTCAAATGTCATGAGCCAATCTCTGCTAGCTTCAAACTTTTCTTCTGCAGCTTCCTCAAATCTCTCAGCCTTCGTAGAATGGAATAGAGTCAGGGACTTGCTCTGGGTTAGGCTTTGACTTAAGGCAATGCTGTGGCCGGCTTGATCTTTTATCCAGACCACGAAAACTTTCTCCCTATCAGCAATTAGGCTGCTTTACTTCCGTATCATTTGTGTGTTCACTGGAGTAGAACTTTTTATTCCCTTCAAGAATTCTTCCTTTGTATTCACAACTTGGCTAACTGGTGCCAGAGGCCTAGCGTTCAGCCTACCTCAGCCTTTGACATTGCCTTCCTTGCTTAGTCATTTCTAGCTTTTGATTTAAAGTGAAAAACATGTGACTCTTCTGTTCACTTGAACATTCAGAGGCCATTGGAGGGTTATTAACTGACCTAATTTCAATATTGTCGTGTCTCAAGGAACAGGAAGAGAAGGAAGGAACAGCTGGTCGGTAGCAGAGTCAGAACAGGCTCATGCATTGATTAAGTTCACTGACTTTCATGGGCATGGTTTGGGGTGCCCCAAAACAATTATAACAGTAACGTCGAATATCACTGATCACAGATCACCATGACAGATACAATAATAATAAAGAAGTTTGAAATATTGTGAAAATTACCAAAACGTGACACAGAGACATGAAGCGAGCCCATGCTGTTGGAAAAGTGTCCCTGATAGACTTGCTCGAAGCAGGGCTGCCACAGCCTTCACAATGTAAAACATGCAGCATCTGCAAAGTGCAATCAAGGGAAGAGCAGTGAAATGAGGAATGCCTGTCTTCCAAAGGTACAAACCAAGTTAGCAAAGCGCTATATATGACACGCTCTGCCCTCCTATCTTGACAAATATAACTTCCTAACAACAGGAGAAGCTCGTTTCAAATTTAGAATTCTTGGACTCCTGGAGCATTGCACCAGAATGTGGCAATACCAAGCGAGCTGGCCCCCAGCCGGCAGTCCACCCCCTTCTCCACCCACCCCAGCCCCCGACAGATACCTCAAGGGGCCTGTGAGTACAAATGTGGCCACCTACCCACACACTGTCCACAGCCCCCCAAGAGCCTCTCTGGGCTCTAAGGATGTGCAAACTGGCAGCATGGTCACCCTCATGAGCATAGACCCAGGGATGAGGTCCACTCAGCTCCACAGTGGCCACTGGCAGGAATCCTGGGGTCCTGGTACCATGAGCCAGTTTAGGACCTGGGGTCCGGGTACCCTGAGTCAGTTTAAGAGGAGCAGCATGGGCCAGGAGGGCACCTCCCTCTTGGGCTCATGGAGTCTTTGCCCCCCAAGAGGGAGATGCAGCTGAAAGAGGGCTCAAAGCATAGGGCCCAGGGCAGGAGTCTGTCCTGTTCAGTTGGAAGGCATCACGGAACTCAATAAAAACCTGGGTGGCTGAAGTCCAGAGAGCAGTAGCATGAGTCAGAATCAGCCCGTTCAGAACTTTCTTTGCAGGTGAAGACAGTGGAGGGACAGCAGGGAGCGCAGGGCCCTACAGGGTCTCAGCAAGGCTGACCCAGGCTCAGCAGTCCAGCCCTTAACCTTAGAGCCCACTGTTCCTTTGAGTAAAGTGCTCTCTCTCACTCCCTTGGCAAAGCGTCCTAAAACCGGGAGGTGGCCTGCACCGGAAGAAAGAGGAGAGGGGCCAGGTGCGGTGGCTCACTCCTGTAATCTCAGCACTTTGAGAGGCCAAGGCAGGTGGATCACGAGATCAGGAGATCAAGACCATCCTGGCCAACATGGTGAAACCCCGTCTCTACTAAAAATATGAAAATTAGCTGGGGGTGGTGGCGCGTGCCTATAGTCCCAGCTACTTGGGAGGCTGAGGTACGAGAATTGCTTGAACCCAGGAGGCAGAGGTTGCAGTGAGCAGAGATTGCGCCACTGCACTCCAGCCTGACTACAGAGTGAGACTCCCTCTCAAAAAAAGAGGAAGAGGAGAGGGACTGGAAGGACATGGGTTTGGACAGAGGACCAGCTGCCTGGGCCCCCGAATGCTCCGGCACCTGAAAGTGAGCTACGTGGTGTAAGAAGCCTCGAGTGCTCTTTGCAGAAATCCAAGGCTCTTCAGAGTTTAACAACAGACTAAGAGTTTGAAAATGCAAAGAAACAACCAGACCACTTGAGGCAAACGATGTTTTCACCTGCTTTTCTTTATGACTTCACAGCAACAGAAGCTTCCTGGCTTTTCCTAACTGTTCTCTCCTATCCCTTGAGCCAGAAAGACACCAGAAACTGGATACTAAGCATTCAAAAACAGCCGCACACCCAGAACAGAGGCAGGGCACAAAGTAGGGTGTGTGTGCTTCACAAGGGAGAGGGGGGCTCAGAGACAGGCTCTCCAGAGCCTCCCACCCTCATCACCTTAAGGTGTGATGTTTCACATCACAGCTGTTTCATCCTCCTCTGGCAAATGTGGATAAAGGATATGGGAGGGAGGCATTTTGTGCGTAGAGAGCTACAGAGGCGCTGGCAAGCTGAGCCCATTCAGAGCTTACCTTTCCACCCAGTCCCTGCCTTCCCTTCAGCTCCTGGGCTCTCCCGTGGCTTCTAGTTCAAAGGACAAAGTGAGGAACTACAGGCATCAAGTGGAAGAGCAAAGGCACTCCAAAGCCCTGCAGCCTGCGGCATGGCGGCAGCTCTCCGGATGCCCTCCTCTCTGAGCTCGTTGATTTGTTTGTGATTGTTTCTGAATCCAATTATTTTCCAGCTTGGGAGAAGCTCACTCCTTGTGATCAAACATGAAGTCTCGGCTTGTACTACAGCAATTGGAGATTTCTCAGAGGGAAGGAAACCCCCACGTGCGTGCTGCCACGCCGAGGCCCGCATCTGCCCACAAGGGCTCCCCAGGGCCTCCGCCTCCAGAATCCCCTGGAATGCATGTGTGTTATCCATCGCCGTACACTTCGGCACAATTCAAGGGGGGTTTACCTTGGTACATGGCAGGAGACATTGGGCAGCTGATCCCCAGGGCCTCGTCATCTGGGAATGTCTCACAGAAATCCTGCAGCATGGCCATTCCCAGGCCTTGGCGCCGGTGTTTCCTCCTGACGAACACCGTGTCAAAGACAGGCAGCAGGTAGCACACACCGGTGCCACTGCCACACAGGCTGCCTGCAGGGAAAGAAAGAGACACACACTGTCCCCTGGGCTCGTGGCTGACCCACCAGGACCCTGCAGGGCCCCTGCACAGCCAAAGTCATGGGTACCTCATGGAAACATGATCAGTTTTACAAGCTAAACAAGTGAGGCTAAAATAGCAGATCATTCTCCAGTTGACTGATCAGTTTTCTTGAAAAACTCACATATTAGACCACTGGGCTAAAATGAAAGGTGAACCTGGGAGATGATGTAGAGTAAGGACACTCATGCAGCACCCTCCTCAGATTCCTCCCTTCACTGCACACGGTTCAATGAGACCCTTGGAGCAAACCTGGCAACGTCAACCATCTCCCTGCAGAAGTGAAACTTGAAGAGACCAATTCGACCCATCTCTAGGGTATGGACTTGTTTCAGTAACTCTAGCAAGGGCTCACCATGTCCAATTATAGCAAAATGCACTTTCTCCAAATAGACGCAGTACCAGGCCCTACTTCTCATGAAATATTGATGGCCCTGCTGCAGCAGAACAAGAGAGGTGACAATTGGCACCCTCCCCACTTTTCACTCACAGCTTAACCGTATTGCAACCAAGGTCAACACCACCACTGTTGCCATTTCTCCAATGAGAACATGGCCTTTCAGCCAGGCACCTCTGTCAACACTAACCAGAATGCCAATTCCACACTGAGCCTACCAGCTCACCTTCCTCACCTCTCAACTGCACATGTGCCCATGCCCTAGATGCAGTGGAAGAAGAAAACAAATATGGAGCATTTTCAGCTCCTGTTGGAAGCAGTGGTATTTCTCCCTCCTGAGATTCAGAAGTGGGTAATTTCCCAAACAAACAAACAAATAAAAATGACTCAGATTCTAATCAGCCAGACCGAACTGCAAAGATACACCTGTCATGGTGAACTGTTTGCAAAAATGGCCACGATTACTTCCTTCCTATGTCCATGCCCTTTTGCATCTGATTTTGAAGCTCCTCCCATCAAGAGATGGGATCAATTTCCCCTCACCTTAAATTCCAGCTGGCCTTTTGATTCACTCTGGTCAACAGAGGCAGAGTGACAGCACCACCACCCTAATCCTAGGCCTCCTGGGGTCCAGTGCACCTGTGTTCCCTCTCGGATCCCTGCAACATACCACAAAAGCAAGCCTACTACCATGAAAGGAATATGGCCCAGGCACTGCTGCGGTTCCAGCCAATGTCTAGCCCGCCCCAAGCAGCAGAGCCACCTAACAAGCAGGTCACTGTGGATATACAAAAAGCCCAGCTAGACTAGAAAACCACCCAGCTGAGCTCAGCCTAAAATGCCAACCAAAACAATTGTTAACTAAATAAGCTTACTATTTCATACCAAAAATGAATTTAAAAATAAATTATCTGTGGTCAATAGAGATTCATTTATCTTGAGACAGTAACTATAAAATATTTGGGATTTCAACCTCGATGCACTTGAGATGAGAGTACCAACTTGCTTGCAATTATGTTATTTCAATATATAGAAGATGAGAGCAATGTTCTTGTAATTGTGAAATCTTCCAAAACTAAAAAGGCTTAATATTAAATAAAGACGCAATTTCATTTACAATGGTAATTTAAAATAAGTAAATAATTAAGAATATGTTTAAGAAAAGAATTGTCTTGAACACTGAAAACTACCAGACATTGTTGAGAGAAATTAAAGATCTAAATAAATGAAGAGAAATTCCATGTTCATGGATTGGATGACTCAATTAATAAGATAATTCTTCCCAAAATGATCTGTAAACTCAATGCTAGCTCTATCAAAATCCTCTTTGTAATTCTACAACTAAGCACAGGTTTAGATAGACAAATACTTACCATTATGTTACAATCGCCTCCAGTAACAAGTACAGTAACAAGCTGTACAGGTTTGTAGCCTAGAGATGACAGGCCATACTCTACAGCCTAGGTGTGCAGCAGGCTCTGCCACTGAGTCTTATAGGAACATCCTATCATGTTCACACAATGATACAACTGCTTAACAATGCATTCCTCAAAAATACAAAAAATACTAAAAATACAAAAAATTAGCCAGGCGTGGTGGCTCGTACCTGTAATCCCAGCTACTTGGGAGGCTGAGACATGAGAACTGCTTCATCTGGGGAGGCAGAGGTTGCAGTGAGCTGACATTGTGCTACAGCACTCCAGCCTGGGTGACAAAGTGAGACTCTGTGTCACCAAAAAAAAAAAAAAAGATCTGATATCTGTGGTTACCAGGGCCAGGAGTAGGAAGGATCAATAGGCAGAGGACAGACGATTTTTAGGGAGTGAAACTACTCTGTGTGATATTAGAACAGTGGACACATGCCATTAAACATTTGTCACATCCCACAGATGGTACAATATGGGGTGAGCCCTGATGTAAACTATGGACTTCAGTTAATAATAATCTACTCTTATAGACTGAACCGTGTGTTTCCAACATTCACAAACCCCCAGGACCTCAGAAGGTGGCTATCTTTGGAGACAAGACCTTTAAAAGAAGTCTCGAAGCTAAAACAAGGCCATTAGGGTGTGCACTAGTCCAACCTGACTAGTGTCCCTGTAAGAAGAAATTTGGACACCCAAGAAGACACCAGCAATACTCAAGTAGAGAGAAGACCAAGTATGGACATAGTGAGAATGCAGCCATCTGCAAGCCAAGGAGAGAGGCCTCTGAGGAAAACAAACTTCTGACACCTTGACCTTTCTCACAGTCTCTCCCTAACTGTGAGAAAATTAGTTCCCGTTGTTTAAGTCAGCAGTCCCCAGCCTTTTTGGCACCAGGAACCAGTTTCATGGAAGACAATTTTTCCACAGACCAGGAAGGGGAGAAGGTGGTTTCAGGATAGTTCAAGCACATTACATTTATTGTGCACTTTATTTCTATTATTACATTGTAATATATAATGAAATAAGTATACACTCACCATAATGTAGACTCAGTGGGAGCCCTGAGCTTGTTTTCTTGCAACTAGGTGGTCCCATCTGGAGATGATGGGAGATCATGACAGATCATCAGGCTTTAGACTCTCATAAAGAGGGTGCAACCTAGATCCCTCGAATGCACAGTTCATAATAGGGTCTGTGCTCTTATGAGAATGTAATACCGCTACTGATCTGACAGGAGGCAGAGCTCAGGTGGTAACATGAGCAATGGGAGCAACTGTAAATACAGATGAAGCTTCGCTCACTCACCCAGTACTCACCTCCTGCTGTGCAGCCCAGTTCCTAACAGGCCACAGACTGGTACCCGCCCATGGCCTGGGGCCTGGGGCCCCCTAGTTTAAGACACCCAGTCTGAGGCATTTTGTTATGGAGGCCCTAGAAAACTAATGTAGATATCAATATTGGTTCGTCAATTGCAGCAAACGAACCACACTAATGCAATAAGTTAATAGAGAAAACTGTTGGGGGAGGGGAAACAGAGGAACTCTGTACTTGCCCCTCAATTTTTCTATCAATTTAAAAACTATTCTTAAAATAAAGCCTATTCATATTTTTTAATGTGTTAGGTATTTTATAAAATGAGGTGGGACCCTTACCTTACATCATATACAAAATAAAATAATTCAAAATGGATCATGGACATGAATGTAAGAGCTAAAACTATAAAGCTTTTAGAGAAAGAAAAAGTAAAAATCTTCCCAATCTTGGGTTAGGCAAAGAGTTCTTAGATTCAACATCAAAAACACAATCAATTGACAAACCTAATTTCATCAATGTTTTAAACCGTTTGTTTCAAAAGACACCACCGGGGATCATGGCAGACGAGAGGCAGGACTAGATTGCAGCTCTGACTGGACAGACAGAGCAGTGTGTGGAGGCTCGCACTGTTAATTTTTGCTACAGAACAACTGCAGAAATAAATCAGGAAACCTGAGAGGACCCATAGACTCACTGAAGGAAATGGATTGTTCCTGCAGGACCCATGAGACACCCCAAATACTGTGCTGATATCCACGACTGAGAGACCCACAAATGGTTCACATCACAGAACTCTGTGCAGACAACCCCCAATATCAGCCAGAGCCTGGTAGACTTGCTGAGTGGCTAGATCCAGAAGAGAGATAATGATCACTACTGCTCAGCTTTCGGGAAGCCACATCATAGGAATAGCGGGAGGGTGCTACATCAAGGAAACACCCCATGGAACAAAAGAAGCCTTCAGCCCTAGCCCTTCCTCTGATAGAACCTACCCAAAGGGGAAAGAAACAGAAAACCAACTCTGGTAATATGACAAAACAAGGTTCTTTAACACCACCAAAAAAATTACACTAGCTCACCAGCAATGGACCCAAACAAAGAAGAAATCCCTGATTTACCTGAAAAAGAATTTAGGAGGTTAGTTATTAAACTTATCAGGGAGGCACCAGAGAAAGATGAAGCCCATTGTAAGGAAATTCATGTCATACACCAAAAAATAGATACACTATTTAATCTGTCAATTTAAAAAACTTTAAGTACGAATGATGCTATGTAACTATCATCACCATCCATGTCCAGACCTCTTTCCATATTATAAATGGAAACTCTGTACCCATTAAACAATAACTCCCTGTTTCCTTCTCCCTCTAGTTCTTGAAACCACCATTTTGCTTTGTATGAATTTGAGACAAATTCCCCATTCAAATATGAGTATTTTTAAAATTTATATCTTTTAAATTGACAGGTAAATATTGTATATATCTTTGGTATACAACATGATGCCTTGAAATATGTATAGATTATGGAATAGCTAATACAAATAAATATATTGTATATATTTTATATATTTATTTGTATGTATTTTTAAATGTTTAAATTACATACACACAACCAATTCGCGATTAAAATATGAGCATTTTTAAAATTTATATCTTTTAAATTGACAGGTAAATATTGTATTCATCTTTGGTATACAACATGATGCCTTGAAATATGTTTAGATTATGGAATAGCTAATACAAATAAATATTTTAATATATTTTTTTATATATATTTTTATATTTATTATATATATATTTATATATATATATTTAATATATATATTTTTTTATATTTATTTGTATTTCTTTAATGTTTAAAGTACATTTTTTATATTTATTATATATATTTATATATATATATTTAATATATATATATTTTTTATATTTATTTTTTTATATTTATTTTTTTATATTTATTTGTATTTCTTTAATGTTTAAAGTACATACACACACACAACCAATACAAAAATAGGCAAAGAACTTGAATAAACACTCCTCCAAAGAAGATATACAAATGGCCAATAAGTACATATAAACATGCTCAGTAATCATTAGGGAAATGCAAATCAGGACTATAAGATACCGTAACTTCACATCCATTAGGATGATACTATAATAAAATAAGTGTTAGCAAAAACAGGGAGAAATTAAAACCCTTGTGCACTGTTGGTAAGAATGTAAGATGGTACAGCCACCATGGGAAACAGTGTGGCAGTTCCTCAAAAAATGAAACCTAGAATTACCACATGATCCTGTAATTACACTTTTGAACATATACCTAAAGCAGAGTTTCAAAGAGATATTTGTATATCCATGTTTATAGCAACATTATTCACAAGAGCTACAACACGAATGCAATCCAAATGTCCACTGACAAATGAATTAACAAGCAAAATGTGGCATATACATACAATGGAATATTATTCAGCCTCAAAAAAGGAAGGAAATTCTGATACATGCTATAACCCAGATGAAACTGGTGGACATTATGCTCAGTGAAATAAGCCAGTCACAGAAAGAAAAATACTGAGTGATTCCACTTATATGAGGCACCTAACATCGTCAGATTCACACAAACTAAAATGGTAGTTTCAAAAATTTGGAGAGAGAGTGAAATGGAGAGTTACTGTTTAGTGGGAACAGTTTCCATTCAATAATATGGAACGAGTTCTGGAGACGGATGGTGCTGATGGTCACACATCATCATCAATATATTTAGTACCACTGAACTGTATACTTAAAATGAGTAAGATACATTTTATTTTATGTGTATTTTACTACAACAAAAAAATCAGAAAAAAAAGCAAAAGAAACTACCAACAAATTATAGAATTAATAAGAGATTTTAGCAAGGCTGACAAACCCAAAATCAATACTTAAAAATCCATACATTAGCAACAATTGGAGAAAGGCTTTAAAATAAGATATCATTTCATAGCCATCAGATCAGCAACCACTAAAACATTGGACAAATATTTCAGTAAACAAAAATTAATAGAATTTGTTCCCAGCAGAACAGGACTACAAGAAATACTAAGGGAAGCTCTATTAGTCCATTTTGTGTTGCTATAAAATAATGCCTGAGGCTTGGTAATTTGTAAAGAAGAGAGGTTTATTTGGCTCTTGGTTCTGCAGGCTATACAAGAAGCATGGCACCAGCATCTGCTTCTGGTGAGATCTCAGGAAGCTTCCACTCATGGTGGAAGGCAAAGGAGAGTGGCTGTGTCACATAAAGAGAGAGGAAGCAAGAGAGAGAGGTGAGGTACTATGCTCTTTTAAACAATCTGCTCTGGTATGAACTAACACAGCTAGACTCACTCAGTATCACAGGGAAGGTGCCAAGTCATTCATGAGAGATTTGCCCCCATGACCCAAACACCTCCCAGTAAGTCACATCCCTGTCTCCGACAACGGGGGTCACATTTTAACCTGAGATTTGGAGGGGGACAAATATCCAACCTGTATCAGAAGTATTTTAGCCTGAAGGAAAATGACGCTGGATAGCAACTGTTTAAAAGAGCATGGCACCTCCCCACTCCTGCTCCCTCTGTCACTGTGTGACATGCTGGCTCCCCTTTGCCTTCCACCATGAGTGGAAGCTTCCTGAGGCCTCACCAGAAGCAGATGCTGGTGTCATGCTTCTTGTACAGCCTGCAGAACCACGAGCCAAAAAAAAATCTCTCTTCTTTACCAATTACCCAGCCTCAGGTATTCCTTTATAGCAATATGAAAAACAATTTTAAAAGGTAAATATGTTAGCAAATATTTTTAAGTTCTATATTTTGTATTTTCTTGATATATTTAAAAGATATGACTACTTAGTAAAAATTATAAATCAGTATTGATAGGGATATGACATAAACCGATCTAATATATAACGATAGCTCTATATAAAGAAAATGAGGAGTAAATAAAAATACCCAATTTCAAGGTTTCTGTATTTCACCTGATGTAATTCTATATTATCTAAGTTACTTGGGATAAGTTCATGATGTATATGGAATCTCTAGATTCCATATGAGCTCTAAAAAATGCAAAAAGAACTAGAAATCCAATAGAGAAATTAAAATGGAATACTAAAAAAAATTCATTAAAACAAAAGACAACAGAAAAAGAGAAACGGTATCAAAAATATAACATGAAACAAATAACAAACAAGAAGACCTAAGTACAACCATATCAATAACTAAATGTAATAGACTAAGTCTCCAGACAAAAAACAGAGATTGTTGAGACTGGATTTATAATCTAAGAACAAATTGTATTTTGTCAACAAAATATATGCTTTAGAAACAAAGACATGAGTAGACTAAATATAAAAAAGAAAAATTGGAAAAAAGATATATCTCATGCAAACAATAAGCACAAGAAAAATGAAATGTCTATATTAATACAAGACAAAATAGACTTTATAACAAAAAAATATTACTAGAGACAACTGGAGAAATTGCATAATGATAAAATGGCCAATACATCAGGTAGATATAATAATTATAAATAGGGATGTGACGAATAATGAAGCTTCAAAATATATAAAGCAAAAACTGACAGAACCGGCCAGGCACGGTGGCTCACACCTGTAATTCCAGCACTTTGGGAGGCCGAGGTGGGCAGATCACCTGAGGCCAGGAGTTCGAGACCAGCCTGGCCAACATGGTGAAACCCCAACTCTACTAAAAAAAGATGTAAAATTAGCAGGGCATAGTGGCACATGCCTGTAGTTCCAGCTACTCGGGAGGCTAAGGCAGGAGAATCACTTGAACCTGAGAGGTAGAGGTTGCAGTGAGCTAAGATTGCACCATTGCCCTCCAGCCTGGGCAGCGAGAGCAAAACTCCATCTCAGAAAAAAATTTTAAAAACTGACAGAACTAAAGGAAAAAAAGAGATGAATCTACAAACATAAGTAAAGACTTACACAGACTTCTCTTAGAAATTGGCAGAACTAGACAAAAATATCAGTAACAATGCAGTTATGAATGACACCACCAATCACCTTAACCTGTAAACATTACACCTAACACCTGCAGAATATACTCTTTTAAGTCCTCAAAGAATGTTCACAAAGATAGACCACACACTAGCCCATTAAAAGACTCTCATTTTCATAATATTAAAATATAGCAGACTATATTCTCTTACTGCAGCAGAATTAAATTAGAAATCAACAAAAAATAAAGCATCAGAGATAGCCCCCAAATATCTGGAAATTAAAAACTCACTTTTAAAGAACCCACAGAAATCAGGAAGTATTTTAGAAAATATTTTCAACGGAATAATAATGAAAATTGATTGATTAGACTCCATCAACATTTAAAACTTTTGCTCTTTGAAAGACACTGCCATCAAAATAAAAATGTTTTCTAAACATATATCTGATACAGAGCTCTTATCTAAAATATATAAAGAACTCTTGAAGCTCAATAATTAAAAAAAAAATTTTAAATGGGCAAAAATATATGAACAGACACTTAATCAAACAAGTTATATGACCATCAAATAAGCATATGTTCTATATCATTCATCATTAGTGAAACGTGAATTATAAGCCAAAATTAGTCACCACTTCACACTTCATAGACTGGCTAAAATGAAAAAAACTGACAATACTAAGTATTGGCAACGATGTGATGCAACTATAACTCTTCAGACATTGCTGCTGGTAATATATATATACGTATTTTTTCAACTGAAAAAAATATATGTATATATTACCAGCAGCAATGTCTGAGATAGATAGATAGATAGATAGATAGATAGATCTGACAGAATATAGGGAAAAAGAGATGAATCCAAAAACATAGGTAAAGACTTTTGCAGACTACATATATATATATATATATATATATATATAGTCTTTTGCAGAATATATATATATATATGTAGTCTTTTGCAGAATATATATATATATATATTCCACAGAAATAGCTTCATTTGGTCTCCCTAAAAATGTTAATCCATAAAAAGGCAGTAAAAAATTTTAAAATTGGCAACGAACACCTGAAAAAATACATTTCCTTTATTTATTTTATTTTCTACAGGTTCGATACTTTTTTTTTTTTGAGATAGAGTCTCACTCTGTCACCCAGGCTGGAGTGCAGTGGCGTGATCTCAGCTCAAGTGATCCTCCCACCTCCGCCTCCCAAGCAGCTGGGACCACAGGTGTGTGCCACCATGCCCAGCTGATTTTTGTATTTTTAGTAGAGACAGGGTTTCACCCTGTTGCCCAGGCTGGTCTCGAACTCCTAAGCTCAAGCGATCTGCCCACCTTGGCCTCCCAAAGTGCTGGGATTACAGGTGTGAGCCACCACACTCTGCCATTTGACACTTTTTAAAATCACTAAATTACTGAGGAACTAACAGTCCATTGCCACTTCAAAAACCAGTTCATTGATGAAAATAATGTGACCTCACAAACAGCTTCAGGGAACTTTTCACTGAATTTGTGGGATTCATCAGAAATGAAGAGGCAGAATTCAAGTACCGGGTTTGAACTGCCTCAGCTCAGCATATTTAGGTCCTTTATCTGCTCCAAGGCTCTGAATCTGCCTGGGGAAGAACATGGCAGTTGCAGACAACCCCTGCGCCCCTCCTCGGAATCAGAAGCCTTGGTATCACTGCCTCCAGGAGTAGCAGCAGGACCAGGCAAGACCAAGGTCAAGCTCCTTCTGCCGCCTACCTGTGATTTCACACACTGAGCTGGAATCTGTTAACAGTTTTTGTTGCTATTAGTAGGATGTCTGCACCACAAATGATTCGGTTACAGATTCAAAAACAGCCATTTAGTGGAAAATGACCACTAATGAGTATCCCAGGAAAGAGGAATTACAAACGGCCTCCTTTGCATTTTAATTTTTCTCTAGGCTCCTTGGTCTATCTTAAATGGTGAAAGAATGTGACCATTCAAAAAAGTGAAAGGGCATGGAAATGTAAGGGCAAAGGCATTCACAAGGAATGGAGCTGAAAGACACGGGGGCTAAAAAGTTATGACTGACTTTGCAAATAATTAACCAAGAAATGAAGAAGTAGTTTGGATGAGAAACTGCTGTATTTCACTGAGGAAAAACAAAAAAGTGGGAAACACACATTTATCTCACCCTGGAGAGGTCAAGCACACGCACAATGTAAACATGGCTCAGAACCAAACTCAGCCTCTTTAGCACCTGAGAAAAACACTTAACTCATAGTACCTCCATGGCAATTTACTGAGAAGATTAATTTTTGCTAAAATTGAGAACTTTTTGACAACCAAATGATAGGGCTGGAATTAGTTAGGTGAGAGATGTTGACAGCCTGCAAAAATTAAAGAAAGAGGCCAGGTGTGGTGGTTTAGGCCTGTAATCCCAGCACTTTGGGAGGCTGAGGCAGGAGGATCACTTGAGCCCAAGAATTTGAGGCAGCAGTGAGCTATGATCATACCACTGCACTCCAGCCTGGGTGACAAAGTGAGATCCCATCTCAGAAAAAAAAAAAAAAGAAAGAAAGAAAAAAAGAAAACAATGAATGAAAGAAAGCAAGTTTAAAGACGACGACCAGTGGCCACGCATAGTAGCACACACCTGCAATCCCAGTACTTTGGGAGGTTGAAGCGGGCAGATGACTTAAGCTCAGAAGTTCGAGACCAGCCTGGGCAACATGGCAAAACCCTGTCTCTACAAAATAATACAAAAATTAGCCAGACACAGCTACTCAAGAGGCTGAAGTGGCAGGATCACCTGAACCCAGTGAAGTTGAGGCTGCAGTGAGCCATGATCATGCCACCGTATTCCAGCCTGGGTGACATCAATCAAGAAAAAAAAAAGAAGAGACACATCCCTTTAGCAAAATGGTACCAGTCCCACACTTAGCGTTGATCACTGCCCTTCAATTCAGATTTTCACCCTAACCTTGTTATCATGGCCGGACTCCCTTTCTTCTGAGGTTATGTCTATAAATCTTGGCATCCAAGGTGCTTTTGCTCCGTGTGTCAGCTACTAGCAATGGCATTTTTCCTGACAACTAGCGAGTAACGCTGAAGGAAAGAAATAAAATTTTATACTATTAACTGCAATGAGTTATTTTCTGGAAGGACGTGGAACTATCTGGAAATCAAAGGGACATGCTTTTCATGTGTTTGCCCCTAAGACAAGAAATCTGGTGGAAATGGAATCCATACATGGGGTTTATTTACACCCAACTTAATCCGCGATACTTCCTGTGCTAGAAGATTCTCTCCACATAGCCGGTGCTGAGGGAGCCCTCTGGAGCAGGCAGACCCCTGGAGAGCCCCACTCAGCCCAGCCTGAAGCGGTGGCTGCACACCCTACACACCCTCACCTTTCATCTTGGTTGTGTAAAACCCAACAGCCGCTCCGTGTCTCCACAGGATTTTAGCTTGCTCCTTCACAGAGTGAGGTAGAAAAAACATGTCATCGTCATCCAAATTTCTCTCCAGTCTTCCAAAAATAATGACGTTTAGAATGAAAAGCACAATCCTTTCCCCAAATGACTGAACCTTTGAAGAAAAAAAAAGAAAGAAAAAGAACAACAATCAAGTGAGACCAGAGAGGAAAATCAGATGCAATAAATTCTGCGCTTAGATGTGACCCACATGTTGGGGCCAGGTGTGAGCTCCTACATCGCAGATTCCTTTCGTGCTCAAAGAGCCAACATGTGAACCACGGCCACTCACAGAGGCTTGCACATCACTGGCCTTTCACAGCATGCGGCCTCCAAGACCGGGGAGCGATGCCAGAGGCGGCCCCTGGGTCCCTAGGGCCACGGACCAGGAATGTGAGACCACAAAGCACAATCCATCACACAGCAACAAAACAGGAAACAGGAAATTAAACTAGGGGAGCCAGAGCAACCCATTTCGACTGACTTGCTGGATGTGTCCTAAAATAAACCCAATCTGCCATTTTCATGATGGCAGGCCCCAGAATTCTGGCCTTTAGAAGGAGGGTAAATAATGTGGGAGATCAATTGCTACACCAAAAGCAAGTGATTTTCAATGGCTTGTGGCAGATTTGGAGCACACACTGGCGTCCCAATCCCAGAGAATTACTGGGACTCGGAGCACATCTCGTTCTAAGGCTGTAAGATAGAACGGTCTCTTGCCTGTAGCAAAGTCATCACAAGTGAGGAAATCGCATTGCGGTCAAAGTCAGGCCCACACAGTTAGAAGCTTTCCCCTTCGCAAGTCAAAACGACTTCACACTCCAGCCTGTTAAAATGCTCTGCATTTGTGTAGCCCACAGATGGCAAATAGGTGGCAGAAACCAAGATCTCCCGCTCCTGGATTCAGAGCAGACCTATCTGTCCAGCTAAGCATGGACATGGTCTCAGAAGCCTCCTTAACACTGCCCTCCAGACAGCCACGAGCAACTGCTAAAATGTGGCACGAGATGAAACCAATCAGCTATTTACGAAGTGACAGTGCTGTTGTATTGGAGTTTACTCTGTAACACTGCTAGGTGACAACCTCCGTGTGTGCAGGTGACAGCCTCTGCGTGTCTATGTGTTTGTCACTCCATCCTATGCATTTCCTCCAGATCAACGACGCCACTAACTGGCCCTTGACATCTACCCACAAGCTACCATTTGAGTCTCGCCACCTGCTGGGGAGGTCCTGGTTCATAGGTGGGGAAATTGAAGCTCAAAGAGGGTGATTACATTTATTGATTTCCCTGCCACATTTCAAAGAGGACTTGAGACAGCGAGGCAAGGGGTCTCTCAGAGGCAGACACAAAACAACAGGCTGCGGCTTTCCAGTCCAGCCCGTGGTTTCCTTCTTCATATTCATCCACTAGAAATGAGATTTGGGGAAAGGGGAAGTTTAATACAAATATTAATACTTCATTTTATATTTAATACTTGACCCTTAGATGATCATTACCATGATCATCATTACTCGTGGTCTGTAGGCTGTTACCATGGATCTGCTGGGAGATCTTCAGCAACCCACAACCTCTTTGAGTCTCAAAGAGAGAAGATCCGGTCAAGGGAGAAGATCCTTTATGTGGTATCTAAAATGCTTGCATGCTTTTCAGATGATCCGATCATAAAAATAAGGCAGCTTGCAGCATCTAGCAAATGGCACAAAGTCTTCAGTGCCAGTAAACTTACGAATTGGCCAGAATGTAAAATATTTCACCTTCATCTGGAGCTAAATCTTAAATGAGAAAAAGATTTGTGAAAACCACACTGGCTTGGCTCTGAGAAGCCATCACATTTTGTATCTCAGACAGCGGCAGCCAAATCAAGTTCAGACGTTAAGAAAAACTAGCTAGTCGCAAAACCAGATCGGTGTCACGGGGGAGGTTATATTTTTCAACTTATAAAACCAAAAAGTTCAGAAGAAAGCCAGAAGACAAAAGCAGATTGCATCTGGCAGAAGGGAACTATCCAATCAAAAACTGGCAGGAGAAAAAGGAGAAAAAGAAAATGTACTTAATTTGTCCAATTTCATGATGGGGGAGGAAAACGTGTGACATGTGATTTTGACTCAGAAATGTTTCTGAAAACACAAAATGAAGATCCAGTTCACATCCCTCGTTAGGACCACTAATTATGTTAACAGGAAAAACATGAAGAAATCTTGTGGGGTTTTTTTGGTAATTTGTGAAGAAGAGAGCTGGCTAGGAAACAAAATGTAATTAAAAGAAGAAGAAAAAAGTCAAGACCTAAAGTTCTACAGAGAGGGGAAATATTCCCATGTGCAGCTGGGAAAGGACAGATCTTTACAACATGGTTCATTAAGTGGAAATAACACCCAAGTTTCTTTCTGTTCATAATATAGGCCACACTGTCAGAAAATGTGGGGTTTTTCTCATTTAGACTTAGAAGAGATGACAAATGAAGGGAGTAACAACTCTTGTTCCGAAAAAAATTATTTAAAGAGCCATTCACATTCTTTGTAGTATTCAAAACAGTCAATCATTAAGTAGTCACCTGGTCCACCTACAGCACCAGAGCTAGGGCAGCAATGCAAACCAAGATGCCAGGCACTACACTGGGCACATCATTCTCATTTGCTGAATCTCAGGCCATTTCCACTGTGCTGAAAGAAAACCCTTGTCAAAATAATATCTACTGAGTTGATTAAAACAAGACCTAAAAAAGAAAACTCACAGAATGGGAAAAAAATAATTGTAAATCATATACGTGTTAAAGAACTTGTGTCTATAATACTGCATATGAAAAACTCTCACAACTCAATAGTAAAAAGTCAAATGACCCAATTAAAAAGTGGGGTGAGAATCTTCATAGACATTTTCCCAAAGAGGAGCTATAGATGGCGCATATGCACATGAAAAGATGCTCACCATGCTTAGCCATCACTGAAAGGCAAATTAAACCACAGTGAGATTCCACTTCACAGCTACTAGGATGGAGAACATTAAAACGACAATAACAAGTGTTAGCGAGGCTATGGAGTGACTGAAACCCTCAGACGCTGCTGTTGAGAATGCAGAATGGTGCAGCTGCTGGGAAGGCAGTTGGACAGTTCCTCAATATATGAAACATAGAGTTACCACATGACCAGCAATGCCACTTCTAGACATATACCCAAGAGAGCTGAAAATATGTATCCTCACAAAAACTTACATACCAATGCTCATAGAAGTATTATTAAACAAAGTCAAAAAGTAGATACAACTGAAATGTCCATCAACTGAAAAATGGATAAATGATATGTGGTATATCCATACAATGGACTATTATTCAGCCCAAAAAAGGAATGAAGTACTGAGGCACGCTACAATGGATGAACTCTGAAAAGATTATGCTAAGTTAAAGAGGCTGTTTACAAAAGACTACCTGTCGTATGATGCCATGTATAGAGATAGCTGGAATAGGCAAATCCATAGAGACAGAAAGCAGATTAGTGGTTTCCAGGGACTGGGGAAAGACAGGAATGGGGAGTGATGCTAATGGGTAGAAAGCTTCTTTTTAAAATGATGAAAATGTTCTGGCATTAGTGGTGATTTAGATACAACTTTGTGAATATATTAAAAGTCACTGCATTGTATAATTTAAAAGAATGGAGCTTACGATGTGTGAATTCTATCCTGATGAAGCTCTTGTTTAGAAAAAAAAAAATCAAGAATTTTTTTTATATGCTCAGCATAAAAAAGAAAAGAAAAGAAAAAAAAACCTGGATTAGCAACTTGGGAACATTACCTGAGACCAGACCCCTTACAGGGATTACCTAATTTCAGAACCTTTGAGGTATTTGTTGTACAGATGAGGACATCAAGGCTAAGTCGCACAGCCAGTAAGTGATGTAGCTGGGTACAAACTTCCATCTCTTTGACATCAGGCTGGGGATCTTTGAAGTGTTGTGCCTGGGACTATTTCCCCTCTCTGTTTGTAGAACTTTAGGTCCTGACTTTTTTTCTTTATCTTTTAATTGTATTTTGTTTCTTAGCCATTCTCCATACAGAACCTGAAAGAACACTGATATTTCATTCAGTATTTACAGGGCTCTACGAAGGGGACCGAATGGGATTCCAGACAACTGTGAACAAGATCACAAATTTCAGGACTGCAGGGAAGCAACATCCTTCTTTCCACATATGGAATTAAGATAAACATACCCATCAAATGAAAATGGGCAGATGTGAGGCACACAGTCCAAACTCTCAGCTGGGTACTAACTCCTTCCTTAGCCTCTGCCCCAGCCAAAGTTCAGCCAAGAGGACTCTGCCTGGACCTCTGAGAAGCTGCTCTGGCTCCTGCCTTCACGCCTGCCATCCCAGGTCTCTGCTTTACAACTGCTCAACAGAGGCACAGCTCTTCAAAGATCACCAGGCCTGATGTCAAGGAGACAGATGTTTGTACCCAGCTAAATCACTTACTGGCTGTGTGACTCAGCTTCAATGTGTTCATCTTACAAAACAAATACCTTGAAGGTTCTGAAATTAGATAATCCCTATAGAGTCTCAGGTAACATACAGGATAGTATCTACAATTCTAACTCAGGCTAAGTGCCAATAAACGCTACCTCAATGCACTAAGCAGAAGTTTCCCATACAATAGAGAGATGGTATGTATTAAAGTTTTAAAAGTTAGACATGAGGGGCCACTCAGGAAAGTAAAATAAACTTATCAATAGCCAGATATCTGTTGTACATAGCATTGAGTGCTGTTTTCCTTGGTAGCAGGGTATTATGGATTGAACTGTCACCCTCAAAAAGCTGTTGACATCCTAACCCCCAGTTGTGTGGACGTGACCTTCTTTGGAAGCAGAGTCCGCTCATCAATCAAGATGAGGGGATTAAGTTGGTCTCTAATCCAATATGACTGATGTCCTTATAAAAAGGGAGGATTTTAGGCTGGGCTCAGTGGCTCACGCCTGTAATCCCAGCACTTTGGGAGGCCGAGGTGGGCGGATCCCCTAAGGTCAGGAGTTTGAGACCAGCCTGACCAACATGATGAAACCCTGTCTCTATTAAAAAAAAAAAAAAAAAAAAAAAAAAAAAAAAAAAAAAGGGATGTTTTTGACAGAAAAAAGGAAACGAAATGGGGACAAAAAAAGGGAATTAAAAGGTGAGGTGAAA